>PVKM010003712.1:0-55971 GCA_004027735.1 Carollia perspicillata | reverse complement strand
ATACAGTATGTAATAGTAAATAAAAGACACCACCCTTAAAAACAATAAATAATACATTTACTACCTAACAATAAATATAATATAAAATGTGGATTTTAAGTATGAATGATTTTTATGGAAAAGTTAACTAAGATTTGTAAAAGGGAGACATATACCATATTCATGAATTGGAATACCCATTATACCAAAGATGGCAGTTCTAAAGTTAATGTTTAATTTCAAGGCAAACCCAACTTTTAAAATCCAAACCTAATTATGTAACATGAAGCAATGGTTACACAATTCATGTCAAAGAGTAAAGGGTCAAAACACATTATAGTAGTTGGGGATGCCTTTGGCTACAAATAAAAGAATATAAAATTAATGTGTGACTTTAAAAATAACAAATTTAGCCCTGGTTGGTGTGGCTCAGTGGTTGAGTACCAGCCTGTAAACCAAAGGGTCGCTGGTTTCATTCCCAGTCAGGGCACAAGCCTGGGTTGTGGGCCAGGTCCCCAGTTGGGGGCGTGCAAGAGGCAACCACACATTGATGTTTCTCTTCCTCTCTAGAAATAGATAAATAAAATCTTGAAAAACCTGACAGGTTTATTATTTCATATCGCAGAATGCCCAGTGGAAGATGGTTTCAGTATTGGTTAATTCAGCAGCACAATGACATCTTGGGGACCTGGGCCCTTTTTATCTGTCTGCTTAGCCCTTCTCAGTGTGTAGGTCTCCAGCTTTTCCTCTCAGGGTAGCAAGGTGGCTGCCACAGTTTCAGGCCTCACATTTCCCCACAACTCTGTACAAAGATAGGCAAGGCAAGTCATTTTCTTATGTACCTTCTCAAGTGAGAAGAAAACTTACCTGTTATATCCCACCTCCACTCGAGCATAATTCCCCATTAGTAAGAGATGCAACACATGCCTACAGCCAAACCAATCACAATGGAATGGAATTACTATAATGGGCTTAGACTAAGCACTATGGAATAGGCTTCCTGGATGCCTGAAAACAATTAGATTCAGTTAGAAGGAGAAAGAGACACCATTCTTTGGTCAGATAACAAATCAAAACCCAAGGCAATTTTGAAAAAGAATAAGTCAGGGGTTTGCCCTATCAAATAATTAATACTTAAAATCAGAGGTGGCATAACAAACCAGGAGTGAAAGGATGAAGTATGTAATAAATATGTGTTGGAATAATTATAAGTGTATTTCATACCACAAGTTTAATTTGGTATGGACCTAAATGTAAATAGTCAAATTTCATACTTCTAGAAAAAAAGAACAAGACTATCATTACATACTTGGGATAGGGAGAATTTACTAAATAAAGCACAAAAGAATAAAACACAAAAGCAAAGATTGATACAGTTTACTACTATAAAATAAAAAGGCATCATCAACAAAATACAAAGACAGGCTTAAACTGACAGAAGATATTTTTCCAAGACATATAACCATTCATATATTAATATTTAAAATTTATAAAGAACTACTAAAAACAGCAAGAAAAAGAAACAACTACAAAAAGTTGGCAAAGGTTGTGAATAGGCAATTCACAGCAAAGAAACCCTAATGGCCAATAAACATATAAGAAGATGCTTAATCTCACTAGAAATTAAGGGAAAACAAAATAAAATAATAAAAATTTCCCCATAAATAGGCAAAGTTTTTAAATTCTGAAAACACCAAAAGTTGTAAGATGTGGGGAAACAGAACTCTTAGTAAGAAAAATGATAACATACAAAAATAAATCCTAAGTCCCAGCAGTTCCTCTCTTAGGGATGTTGCCTAGATTAGTGTTTCTCAACCAGGGGTGATTTTGCCTCTCAGGGAACATTTGGAAATGTTTGAAGAACTTTCTGGTTGTTACGCACGTGTGTGGAAGGGTGTTACTGGTTACTAGTAGAAGTGAGAGGTAGTGCTAAAATCCTACTACACCACAAAAAGTTATCTGGTCCAAAATGTCAATAATGTCAAGGTTGAGAAAGTCTGCCCTAGAAAAACTTTCACATGGTGTGCACCAGTAGACTGGGTTTTCAGTGCTGATTGAAGCACTGTTTCTTATAGCAAACGACAAACTAAAAACAACTTACTCACCATAATACAGCTGAATGAAAAAGTAATGTGTGTCTATTCAAACAAGGGAAGAACATACAACAGATAAAATTAATGAGTTAGTGCTTCTGGCTGCAACATGAACAAGTCTAAAAAAGTAATGGTGACCAAAAAAAACAAAGCATTGTAAAATGTTATGTACAGCAACATTTTGTTATGTACAGCAACTTTTACATTTTATAAACACAAGATAATACTATATATTGTTTATGAATGCATACATACAAGAAAAAGTATAAAAACATTCATGGGAATGATTTATAGGAACTTCAAGGTAGTGATTACTTTTGGGAAAAGGGGAAAGGAGAAAAATAGAGAAATAAATGGGTCAGGGATAAGCAATGGGTTTCAACTATAACTGTAAGACATTTTACAACCAACAAACCCCCTAAAACAAATAAGTCAAATATTAAGATTTGTTGCGTATTTTATATGTCGATGTTTGTTAAACTCTTCTCCATATTTTTCAGTTTGATTGAGGTATTTATTTACAATGAAAATGTTTTAAAATATTTTAAGAGCTGCATTTGCAGGAATGAGTACTCTTGACGTGTTTCAGGACCATAGAGTTGGTGGAGGGAGTCCGTGTTTCCAGAAGAAACCATGCTGTTCTAAAGGGAAATTAGAGAAGGGGCAAGTAACCCTTGAATAAAGAAAAGTCTGTTCACATAAACACCCTATCCCTGGGATTCTTAGCAGGAAGAACTGGCTTTCCCGCTGCGCCAGCAACTGGTAGGCTATTCCTCTGTCCATGGTCCTATTCCTCTAACTTCAACAACCTTGCAAGAGCTCAGAGTGAGATTCAAATTCACTTTGTAGTGTTCTGGATGGAGCTGAAAAGCTGCGAGAAGAGGAAATATTGCGGTTACAGCAGGCCTTGAGTATTTGGAAAGAAGTTCTGACTGCCATCAGCAGAAGGGAATCCCGCTGGGCAGTCATTCTTTGTAATAACGATGAACAGCATCCCTTGGTCAAGTGAGCCCCAGTTTGCGCTGAGGCCTGCTTGGTGAGAATGATACCATCGTCTCCTTAACATTTCATAGTTTTAATGAAAGGCTTTCTCATCCCTAATGCTTTTCATCATTTCTTCCCAACACTCTTTATAAAAGCCGTCGATACTCACTCTGCTTTTACAGAGATGGGGAGAGACTAAGCTTCTCCAAGACTTAGGTTCTATGAACCCATATTTTTACCTAAGCCACTGGGGATAAATAAATGGTGAGAATAACTCAACTGAGAAAGACATTTTATGGGCATCCCAGAGTAATCGCCTATCTTTTTAAAAGAAACAACATTTCTTGAGATCCCAGGAGGAGTCTGGCACTACATAAAGTGATATGAGCATGAGAGTACAGAACATACTGTTTGGGAACATAATGTTCCTCCTGGGACTTAAAAATTAATGTAGATCCAAAAGTGTTAAGAAAATACAAGGGCTGTTGTAATAAATTATGGGCAAATAAAGTGAAAGGTGTAGGGGCAAAAATCCCAAGCAAAGTGGTAAACCGTGGAACACGAAAGTGGAATATGATGAGCCAATTAACCTCAGGAGAACACAAATTTGCAGTATGGGCAGAATACAAGATACCCTGTGAAGCCAATTTTGCAGACTCAGTCACTTGTCTAGTCACACAAAATCAATAGCTGTTACTGATGGGCCACTGGCAAGAAAAAAATCACCGTTGTTTTCTAGAGATGGAGTCAAAACCAACCAACATACAATAAAGTAATTAGGGGGAAATAGTGGGCTGGCAAACTTTTAATCTATAAAACCAGAGATCTAGTTCTGGATGACAGCTCTAATGGAAATAGGTGCAGTTGGGTTTGTAGATGCCGATTTTTATCAGCAGCCAGACACTGTGCTAAAAGCTCCATTTGGCCTACTTTAGGTTCCCTGGGTGAGTTGGTGGGGGAATTTTCATTAGGCAATTTGTTATAGGCCAGAAGAGGAAATACAGCAATATATGAATACTCTGATATATATAGGTAAGAAAGTATCTTAATAGAAAAATGTACTCTAGTCTAGGACAACGCTTCCCCACCAAGATGATGGAAAGTGCTTGGAAATGTTCGGACCAGACTGAGCTTCTGCCATTGCCCCAGTTTTCCTGCTTTAACAACTTCAACCTTGCTAACATACCAGTGCCAGGAGAGGTGGTTTAATTTTTTTTTTTTTTTTGAGGCAAGTTGGCTGACAACTATATTACTTCAAAGCATGGGTGGTGCTCAGGAGCTCTTGGTGGGGTGGGTCCACTTCCTCTTCAACATCCTGGACTTCTGGCTGCATGCCGTGGCACTGATCTTGTGGCCGTCGGCGACGCACTGACTCAGGTAGTACTTGTTCATGCAGATTTTGTGCCGGGTGCTGCTCATGGAGGTGCGTTCTTGTTGATGACGGTCTGCACATAGGAGGTGCCTGGCTTTGGCTGGCTGATCTCTGATTGGTGACAGTGACCACATCTTTGCCATGGGCAGGGCACTCCACAACCATCTTGCGACAAATCAGCCCGTTGTAGCAAAAGGAGTTGCGGGCCTTCAGATTAACGGGCTTGGTACTGGACGTCTGCTTGTTCCTCTTGATCAGGAAACTGCAGCAGACACATGGACAGCTCCTGTCACTGCCGCGGCCAGACGGAAAGAGATGGTTTTACGTATTGATCGTCAGATTCTGTGCTGGTCACGCATGGTCACTGCAACTTGGTTCACTTTTATGAGGAAGGACCAAAACATCCCAGAATTTATTTATAAAAAATTGTGTGTTCATTCTTTCATGTTTAAATTTCAGTCACATTCAAAGTACTCTCCGTTTGCTGCAGTACACCTATGGAGACATTTTCTCCACTGCTCAGAACGGTTTTGAACTCGTTGATTTTGATGCCTTTTAGTGCTTCTGCAGTTTTTTGTTCCACCTCTTCCACATCCACAAAACGTTTCCCTTTGAGGACTTTTCTCATCCTAGGAAAACAAAAAAAAGTTGCTCGGGGCGAGATTGGGTGAATAGGGAGTGTGGGGTATGGGGGTCATGCCATTTTTTGATCAAAAACTGCTGAACACTCAGTGCAGTGTGGGCAGGTGCGCTCGTAAATCACTGGTCATGAAATGGGCAAATGCATTGAAAGAGTCTTCAAAAAAAAAGTCACTGAAGCTGTGTGCAGCTTCTCACAACAACATCAGCTGGTGCACTGACACAAATGGGTTCCTAGAACACTCACCTAGTAGGGGAAGTCTGTAGTACAAGGGGCCCATCCTGTAGAAGATAATTCTGTTTTTTTAGTGGGGTCCCCCAGTACATATACCTTCTCTTGGTTTCTAGTATTATAGTAATGTGAAAAGATAAAAATGTCTAGGAATTATTATTTTATTGTGGAAGGGAATAAATTAGACAGTTACTTCCCCATGGATATCCAATAGGCATCTCAAACTGAACATGGCCAAAGGAGAGCTCTTAACCTTCTGGTATCAAATAACAACAAGAGGCTTAAATAAATAATTTTACTTTTTTCATAAACAAGATATCTGGCAATAAATGGTTGCTGGTGTTGGTTCAGCTGCAATTTCTAAATCATCAAGTAGTATTTTTTTTTCTACTTCACCATCCTTAACATTTTGGCCTTTAACCATCATGTCTTTAGTTATGTAGTCACATGATGGCTGCCATGACTCCAGCCACCGTGATGGTGTTCCAGACTGCCATATCTATCCCCAGAAGATTTTCACTTAGGTCTTTTTGGCTATAAATGAATCACCCTTAACTGCAAAGGAGATGTGAAAATTGAGTATCTAGCAAAAGAGAATGGGATTATTATGATTGAATTGTACCAATCATGATTTGACACCTGGAGCTGGATATACTGCCATCCTCAATAAGGTCAGGGCTCTGTTAGCAAGGAGGAAGAGAGGCTGCTGGGAAATGAACATGGTCTATCACACTTCTTAGTCCCAGCCTATCTGTCATATTAAATAGCATCACCAACCAACTATCCGGTGTCTCGGCCAATAGTAGAAGCAAGAACTTAAAAAAATTCATTGTTATTCCATTACCCATAAAAATTGTCTCAGTTTTTCCCCTTTGCCCTCCTCCGCCCAGTGTACCCCCTGTTCCCACAGTCAATTCCCACACCGTTGTCCATGTCCATGGGTCATTCATACATGTTCTTTGACTAGTCCCTTCCCTTTCTTTCCTTTATTATCCGCCATCCTCCTCCCCTCTGGCCACTGTCAATCTGTTCCATGTTTCCATGTCTCTGGTTCTGTTTTCTTCATTGGTTTATTTTGTTCATTAGATCCCTCTTATAAGTGAGATCATATGGTATTTGTCTTTCACTGACTGGCTTATTTCACTTAGCTTAATACTTGTATTCTCCATTTCCATCCATGCTGTTGCAAAAGACAGGGGTTCCTTCTTTCTTTCTGCTGCGTAGTATTCCACTGTGTAAATGTACCACAGTTTTTTGATCCACTCATCCACTGATGGGCATTTAGGCTGTTTTCAGCACTTGGCTATTGTATATAGGGCTGCTAGGAACATAAATGTGCATAAGTTCTTTTGAATTGGTGTTTCAGGATTCTTAGGGTGTGTTCCCAGCAGCAAAAGTGCTGGGTCAAAAGGCAGTCCCAGTTTTAATTTTTTGAGGAAATTCCATACTGTTTTTCACAGTGGCTACACCAGTCCACCTTCCCACCAACAGTGCACTAGGGTTCCCTTTTCTCCACATCCTCCCCAGCACTTGCTGTTAGTTGACTTAATAATAAAATAGCCATTCTGACAAGTGTGAGGTGGTATCTCACTGTGGCTTTAATTTGCATCTCTTTGACAGTTAGCAATGTTGAGCATCATTTCATATGTCTATGGGCCCTCTATATGTCCTCTTGGAGAAGTGTCTATTCAGATCCTTTGCCCATCTTTTAATTGAATTGTTTGTCTTCCTGGTGTTGAGTCATATGAGTTCTTTATATATTTAGGAGATTAAATCCTTGTCCAATGTATCATTGGCAAATATGTTTTCCCATACGGTCACTTCCCTTTTCATTTTAGCCATGCAGAAGCTTTTTAATTTGATGTAGTCCCATTTATTTATTTTTCCTTTATTTCCCTTGCCCTAGGAGATATATTGGCAAAGATACTGCTATGTGGGATATCTGAAATTTTATGCCTGTGTTTTCTGCCAAGACTTTTATGGTACCACAACTTATATTTAAGTCTTTTATCCATTTGGAGTTTGTCCTGATGTATGGTATAAGTTGGTGGTCTAGTTTCATTTTTTTTTTTTGCATGTACCAGTCCAGTTCTCCCAACACCATTTATTGAAGAGATTATTTTTACTTCATTTTATGCTCTTGCCCCCTTTTTCAAGTGTTAATTGACCATAGAGATGTGGGTTTATTTCTGGGCTCTCTATTTTGTTCCATTGATCCATGTGTCCATCCTCATGCCAATACCAGGCTGTTCTGATTACAGTGGCCTTGTTAGTATAGTTTTATCACAGGTATTGTGATCCCTCCAACTTTATTCTTCTTTCTCAAGACTGATGAGGCTGCTCAGCGTCTTTGTTTGGTTCCATATAAATTTTTGGAGTATTTGTTCTAGATCGGTGAAATATGCCATTGGTATTTTAATAGGGAGTGTGTTGAGTCTATAGATTGCTTTGGGTAATATGGACATTTTAATGATGTTAATGCTTCCTATCCATGAACACAGTATATTGCCTAATAATATGATTACATTTTCTCACCATTTGGTAAAGGTCTGGACAATTTAGAAGAAACATCTGGGAAATGTCCTCTTCTGCTTTATTTTCAGCCAGGCTTTCAAGCAGGGAGAAACCCAAATGTTCATGGAAGAAGAGAGGAATACTTAGTATCTGAAATTTTTCTGACTTTTGCTGAGATTTTCACATATCTATTTATGTTCTTCCCAAAGACTAAAACTACTTCCACTTTCTTCACCAGAAAACCAGATTTTTCAATAGGCTGTCCTCTAGCTCAAATGTTAAAATCAGAGAAATTAAGAAGCAATCTTCCTTCATCTCCCTTTCTAGGATCCTCTCAGCCCTGTCTACACCTTCTCAGTGCTGAGGTGATAGCCTGCAGGCCCAGGCTTCTGGATCGGGCTCACGGGGTCAGTGGGCTCAGCCCACACTCAGCCTCCCATGCATCTGGTCGGCCATAGCACACGGATGTTGTGCAACAGAAACTGCGGGAAGTTCACATCCACACTAGGGGCATAGCATCCTAGTGATGCTGACCCAGCATAATCCAAAATGCCCCTCAATTTAGAAATGTCCTCAAATACTGCTCATAAATTGCACACAAAGAATCCCAAGGGTTTTGAACTTCGGGACTTGACAACAGAAAATAACGAAAGATCATCTTCAAAGGTCTTCAGGGACTATATTAAAAATAGAAGTAAACTGTTTCTTTGTACTCAGCACAATCTCAGCCCCTCCCCCTTCTTCATCTGTTACCACCCCCCATACACACATACCCATGTCTAGCTTCACGCTTGCACATTACCTCTTGGACATTCACAGGCCCCTGAAACACATGTTCCAAAAACAGCCTTGACATTTTTGATAATGCGTCAGTAAAAACATGGAATTTCAACTCCAAAATATGCATGTTAAAAAAAAATAAAACATCTGTATATAAAAACAAAGATGAATAAGAGTAAAAATTACATTGGATTCTTTGGTTAAATTTTTAAATTAAAATTTAAATGGGGTTTCTGAAGGGAGCCTATTTCCAGATTTCTATCTCAGGCGAACTGGGTTAACTCTATTTCCTTATGGTTATCAGAATTCTAAAGAGAGCTCCCCAAGACTCCCGTCTCCTGGTCATTCAGTCAGACACTAATCTAGGTCACTGCTTCAGTCACTAATCTATGTACTGCTGGGAAGGGATCTTGCCGATGTAATTAAAGTCCCAAGTCATTTTACTTTATTTAAGGTTTAGAGAGTTTTTTCAGGTGGGTCTGACCCAATCAGGTGAGCCCTTTAGAAGACTATTTCTCCTCGGTTGGTAGCAGAAGAGGAAGTAGAAGAGACTCTAAATGTGAGAAAGATTAGACAGTGATCGTTGCTTTTGAAGATAGAGAAGACCACATGAGAAGGAATGTGTGTGGCCTCTAGACGCTGGTGCTTTGGGGCTGGCAGCCAGAAAGAAAATGAGGAGGACCTCAGTGCTCCAGACACAGGAACTGAGTTCTGCCAGTGATGTGAATGAGCTCGGAAGCAGATTCTTCCCCAGGTGAGAGGTCAGCCTGACTAATACCTTGATTTCTACACTGTAGGACACTAAGCAGAACACCCAGCCAAACCCACCCAGACTTCTCACCTACTGAGCTGTGAGCTAATTAATGAGATGTTGTTCGAATTCCCTAAGTTTGTAGCAATTAGTTACACAGCAGTAGAAAACTAATATATCCCTTTGATTTTTACATCTCTAAATAAAGGTAATAATGCCTGGCTATGTCTAAGAAGCACTCTGAAAGCAAATATTAACAAGATTTAATTGACTTGTTTTAAGTTCCACAGAAAAGAAATATATTAAATTATTCACAAGATGCTATGATTTTTTAAATTATATTACCCAGCGAGGTTCAATCCAGGGCCATTGGACTCTTTAATCCCAGTTAGGTTTGTTTTCTCATATTCATGGCAGTTGCAGGTCAGGGCTGACTTTAGTTAGAAGCCACATGTATGGGTTTAGCATGAAATTCTTGCTTCAGGGGGACATGATTTAACCTGCAGTTTTTTCATTTCAGAAAACAGTATTCTGCATTTTGTAGATTCTCTATTGGACTAAAATCTATAGACTCTATAGATTTTTATAGATTCATCTACATGTCAAATATGGGAATTATTTTTCTTAGCTATAGTTCCCTCTTGGAAAAACTTGGCCTATACCTTGGCAAATATGTTAAAATTCAGTAAGCTATATTCTGATCTTGAAAAATTATGAGAGAAGAGGCAAAAGATGGTCATACCTTTTTAAATAAAATGGACTACTGAGATAAAAGAAAACCAAAAGGGAGGGCGAGATCATTCCGACCACACTCATTCCCTAATGGTGCTGAGCCTGCTAACCCAGATTTCTTGTCTTGAGAATAATACGTAGCCATGGAGTTCTCTGATGAGCACGACCCCAAGACCAGATCCAGTTTAAACACAGTGACCTGGAGAAGAGGAAGAGGAAGAGGAAGGGAGTTGTTAAGTAATCTAGAGGTTGTATGCAGGGTGAGTTCTAATTCAGGGAGCAGACTGCATACAGGATGAGGAGATGGAAGAAGGATGGCTAGGAAGCTACGAGCTACATGACTCTAGGTAAGTTACTCAAATTTAAGCCTCAGTTTCCTCTTGTCTAAGTCAAGATAGTTTTTCAGTGTTCTTAGCACAGGGTCTAGGACATGGAGTCTTCAATAAATGATGGCTGCATTAGGATCATGCAATCTCATCCTTCCGCCCTTGTCCAAGAATCCTGGGTAATCATCTCTGTTCTAATGGATGCTAATAGCCCTGCTGGCTAGTCCGAAGTATCATGTTCAAAGCAAAAGACTACAAGCCAGTGTCCAGGCCAGAAGTCTAATGCAAATACTCCCTTAGGGCAGAGAGGGACAGAGAGAGTGGGTCTGACTAGAAGAAGCTGATTCCCCAGGCAAGAACAGGGTATCTATTAAATCCACAGAAGGAAGGATCTATAGTCAAATATCCCCAAATAAAAATCTCTTTCTAAAACAATTAAATTTTCTGACCAATCAGTTGACAATGATATGGCCATCGATGATCATATTTTTCCAACATGGTCCATTTTCTTGGCTTTCCTCAATCATTAATTATGACCATGTTTTCCCAAAAGTGGAAATTCCCCTTGCACAGATGCTGCTGCTGGCCAACGATCCTTTCCTGAGAAATCTCTACAACACAAAAATATTTTTGTTTTCCCCAATTGCCCACAGGGAAAATTTCCTCATTCTTTTTTTTCCTCCTCCCTTAAAGCCCTTTGACAATTTCCAGGAATCTAAGTAAAACAGAATCACTTAGATCACCGGAGAGCCTTTTAGATGTTCTACTTCTAAAATGGCAAAAAAGAATCCTGCACTTTAAATTGAACATTATTAAATCAATTGTAAGATTTCCTTTTAATAACCAAAGGCAATGCCACTAAAGTCAGAATACGATGGGGCAGCTGATGGCAATTGGGACAACTGTGTGAGGAACAAGGTGCCTCCTTTGAAGGAGACTGAGGCGTCATTATCCTATGTCCAATATTTCTTGTATCTTGTATCTTCTTCAATAAATGTCTCTATTTTTCATTGAAAAAATACCTCCCACAACTGCCTGAGTATACGGCTGTGGGGCTTGGGGGTTTCAAGTATAAACAGAAATGGCCAAAGCGATTCTCCTTGTATCTGGATCAAATGCCATATGCAAAATGTGCTTCATAATACATTAAATCCCTATACAAATGTAGGCACTTGGCACCGAAGTGGGTATACTGGGCCTGATCAGGAAATTTCCAAGAACAAAGAATTGAGGTGGCCACTTAATGAACTTAGGGAGGGATCAAGAAGTGTTTTAAGTGTGGCCTTGTGCCCTTATGTAGAATGTGGTTCCCACTCTTTATCTACAATAAAAGTAAAAGCAAGTAGCAGAGTTATGAACTTTGTGCCTACTGCTTGACACGCATAAGTATGGACAGTAAGAGAAGGGTTAAGTGCCACGCTCAATGAAGGACCAATTAAAGTGAAAGTATACCTTTAAATTAAAACATGTCAGTGGAAAAATATTAATTTACGGAAATTATTTATCCTTTTTCCCCCAGAAAAATGATCTAATATTCTAGTACTTATAAGATAAACAGAGCTATTATTGCACAGAAAGTCAATACTTTTGATTAAGCAGTTACCTTCAATTATGATATGTGGTTTACCAAGGAAATATTAGCTTTCTTCTTCCACCTACTTAACTTGCATTCTCTCAATGTAAGTTGGTTAGTAGGTCAGGAAATGGTATCCAATTTTGTATCAGCATTAGTCAAAGGTAAGTAGGAGGGGATAGTTGCCATACAATTTTTCAATAGAAATAACTGGAATAATCTGCCATTAGAATAATCAGTGTCAATGCTTACCAAATTTAACACAGATAATGGAGACAACGATGCCCCTGATTTTTGCAACATAAATGAGCAAAATTTCCTTTGAGTTTGAAAATTTCCAGTTAAGTCTTTGCTCTACTGTTATTTTCATGCTCAGAAGTGGGGGGAGGGGAATTTTACTCTTTCCTTTTTATAAAGAAACAATTAAGTGAAAAATCTTTTCACCTTTGCAACAGAAATGAATGGGGTTAAAATGACATATTTTAAAAAAATAGAAAATTAAGAGCACAAGCCTTGCTCAGGGAAAATTTAGTATGCTCAGAAAAAGAGGAAAAAACAGTAGCTATGTCAATTGATGTGATATATAGTAACTGGTATGGCACCGGCCCTGACCAATCAAAACAGACATCCAATAAAGCAGATTGGACACCTGGTCATAAGCCACTAGAACAGCCAAATGAATATGTGTCAACTAGATATCAACCCTGATTGTTTTATATGCTCATGAGAATCAGTGTAAAGTTCATTTGTAAACCAAAAAGCATTATGAAAACTTACGTTATTGTAATAGGTTTAGATGCAGCTGAATGGAGGGTGAGATCATGGATGTGTCGATGAAAATAAAAATATCTGCTATTTCTATGGAACTCACATTTTTATAGTTGCTCATGAACTGAGAAGTCTTCCTCTTTTTACTTCCTCTCTTCACATTTCAGGTGAAATAGACAGTTTAAAAAGTTGGGTTTGGGGTCTCTTTAGACCGTTATCAACAAGACCATGTTTAATTGCCTGGAGGCAAGTTGCTTTTTAAAATTCTAAAGTATCCCTCATTTCCATATCTGTAATGATATTCCATAACATCTATGAAAATTATTTTAAGTGGTGGTATATGGGGTATTTTTGTTTGTTTTCTCCCTTATATTTTTTGGGCTGTTTAAATTTTTCTAATAGTTTTTTAAAGCAATTCATTAACATAATTTTTTAAAATCCTCTTTCTTCTATTTACTTAGCCAAAATTATATCATAGTCTCCTATCCCCTCTATTAGATAATTAATTTTCTGAATTTTCATGCCCAAAATCCAACACCACTTTCATTTTAAATTCATTTTCAAGAACCTCCCACAGAGCCAATGTGTAAAGGCATGATATCTGTTTCTACAGCACACGCTCTTTGAAGGACCTTCTTTTGTTATTTTTGTTCTTTGCATTGTCACATCTAGTTGTTTCCGAATATTGCTGAACTCTCCAGTTTCCTTTGAAAAGAGTACATCAGATGTACAATTTAGGTACCTTGGGAACGCCTTGTTCAAACTAGATAGTACTTGTAACTGTTGGAAATACTTGTGGATAAGATAATCTCAGAGATTTTCTTTTGTTGTATGGGTGTCACAGTGACAAAAGGAGATGGATTAGAGAGAGACTTAGGAACTGCTGTGGCACTGAGGCTTATAACTTCTTTATACAATTTTCCTTTTCAGGATCTGTTTCTCATGGTGTGATGGGTACCATGAACCAATAAAATATCCAAAGTGTTTAAGCCAAATGGTTCAGCCTCTTTACATTCCCCGTGGACCCTATAGGGTTTATATTTATTAGTCCTAGACCAATAAATATATTGGGGAAGGGGTCCTAGATCAGTAACAGAAATTCAAAAAAACTTGATTTTGTAAAGGGTGGCAGGATTAAGGAGAATTCATTTTTTTTTCTCTTTGGTATTGCCCACTTGATTGTGTCTGTAATGCTATTTGTGCCCTTTTTGTCTACCCATCTATCAGTATAAAAGTGAAGAAAAAGTAGGAGAGTTTCCATTATTGAAATTTCAAGATCACAGTGGATGACTACCAGGTATGCTATAGAAGAGACACATACATTTCAAGAAAACTGGACTGCAGTGACCTTTCGAGTTTCTTTCATCTGTAGACCTTGCTCTGAAGTGCACCCTCTAGACTTACAGTGTTGATGCGCCATATTGGAATTATAGGAGTCTTTTCTGACCACCTTCCTCACTTGGTCTTGTACCTGCATCTTCTGTGGGGCCGGCAGTTCTGAGAATGAGACAGGAGATGAAGTGGGTGGGAGAGCGTTCCCAGGAGACTAGGAGCTGTCCAGCAGTCAAAGGACCTGGCCACACTCTATTCAAGTCCCAGGTATTGAGACTTATGGCAGTTTGGAGCAAGAATTCAGCTATACATACATGTTATCAGTATGTGTACATGTATATGAAACAATATGCTTACCCAATCCCAACCCAAGGAGGTTTCTCCTGATTTCTAAATAGCTTTTCATTTAAAATTGGGTCAATGCTGTTTTTAAATTGTGTAGGAAAAAAGAAAGTAATAGTGTACAGGGCAGAGTAGAAGAGTCACAGAGGAAGGAAGGCAAAAATAGGACTATTACACTGTACCAGCAGTCCTTCCCCTTAATTTCAAGCTATCTAACCCAACACACACACACGAGCATGTGTAAACTAGCTCTGTAAGTATGTGTGTTCAAGTCTATAGCAGCTCCATTATTTATATCTTGCAATCAGTAATGTAATCATCATAGCACACCATTCGAAAAAAAATCAATGTGTCAAGTATTAGTTCACAAATTCTTCCCAGGGCATGTAACTAAAAATACTAAAAATAAAACTAATTTGCCTTAAAAGGCTGTTTAGTCTTTTTCCCTTTGCAGGTGGCAGATGTATTCACCTTGGTGAATGCCCACTTGATTGAGGTGCTGAAGAATAACACCTCCAAAATAATTGTTTATAAGCTGGCTGGATACCTAGTCCTCTTTTTAAAAAAACATTTTCTTCTGAAAGGAGAAATCAGTGTTTCCACAGATATCCTGGATTTGAGATGAAAGGATTTGGGGGAAACATCTCAGCCAGCTCTCATGTGCTAGGCAATTAAATAGTAATCCAAATTTGTAGGTTAAGCAGCTAAATGTATAGAAGCTAATTGCTCCATAATAATTTTTAATAATTTGTAATCATTGGAAATAATTGGAAATTTTTTAATAATTTGAAAATTTACTAAGTAACACATATGCATTGTAGAAAATTTGAGAAATACAAAAGCACCTCCCAAAGAGAAAATCAAAACCATTCTGGCGTAACTGTTGTTAACAATCTGGTGTATAGCCCCCTAAATACCTACATGTGGTCACATATACATTTCATGCTCACTGTTTCTTCAAGATGAGAAAAAAGGGGCAAAATCAAACAGCTGTTGCTCCATCTTCTCCAAACCTGGAACCACTGCCCACATACTTTAACCACCTTCTTTAAGCATCTCCTCTGCCCTAGGACTCAATCTGACAATCAGTTGTAAATGAGGTGCCAGATTTCCTACTTAGAAAATAGCACTAGGGTTGTAGGCAATTCCTTACCTTTCTCTTCCTGAATAGAGACCCACGAATTTATAAAGGAGATATGATAGTGCAAAATCGACTTTATTTCTGTGTGTTCACATTGGAGGTCCCTGTGTTGACAGCTGTAAAGGCAATTGCGTGCTCCACAGAGCAAAGAGCCCTGCAAAGGAAGAAGGTACCTTTAACTCTGAAAATCCTTTTACCCTCCATGATTTTGATGGCTTTAAATTTGTCACCTGAATTCGATATTAACATAATCGTCTGCATTCCAGCTAACGAATGCACCTGTTTCTAAGACTTTATTTTAGACAGTTTTAATGAGCTCTTCAAAAGCATTTTCCTGGATTTACTGCACTGCTAGAGCAATAGCGGCTGTAAGCAACCAACAATACATTCAGTATTTGAATCCAGTTTTGTGAAGTTGTTACTCTTGAGAAGGAGTGCCTATCCATCTGTCTGGGGCGAGGGAAATGGAGCTGAGATGTAGCTGTGGCATTTGGAAAGAGCGCTAGAGTAAGTGGGACTGGTCAAAGAAGGTTATTCCCTGCTTGGCCAAGATGTATGGATCCCAGGCAGTTCACTGAAGTTCTCAAAATTCCAGTTTCTCATTTATGTCACTGTGGTACCCATCTTCTAAAGTTGTTGCAAGGATTAAGCATCTCACCTGTTATAACTGCTTCATAATGTTAATTGTATAACTATTATGTTTATTACTAAAAAGATAGGCTTTAGATGAATCAAACAAATTCTACTTCACTGGCTGTAAGTTTTAAGATGGTTCTTAGGTGAATAATTGCTCATTGAGACCTATAGTAAGAAAAAGATCAAATTGATGTCTTTTACCTAAATAATCAGGAAGTCCATTTCCATGCTGAATCGTACCTTACCCCACAGTGAAGATTTTTCGAAAGAGAAGACATCAACCAGTTTCTAGAAGCCCAAATCCTTAATGCCGTAAGCCATTTAGAATTTTAAAATATTATGTAGATGTTAGGATATTATGATGGTTATTTACTTTTAACATTACTTTAATACTTTTTATTATATTATCAAAGTTATTTCATGCTTGTTACACTCCGATTTCAGTACATTTTCACGCTAGTAATTTGCCTCCTTCCTTTTTCCCCATATGCTCCTCTGTATACTTTAATTTGAAAAGTAAGTGGTAATAACCCATCCAAAACTCAATTGAATGGAAAATGAAAAATAAGACAAATGTTGCTTTAAAGATACATACAGCAGATACATTACAGATCAATTGGAGGTAACACCATGGAATAAAGATGCCACAGATTTTGATACCTCTCTCACTCCCTCTCAAATAGGTGGCACAAAGGTGAGATAGCTGTTAAGGAAACAGAAAATTCTCCTATTGCTTTTTTATTTTGATAAAAGTAAGAAAACTATCCTGGCTGGGATGGAACTAATTTATTTTCCTTCTCTGCTTTATACCATTCTGGCCAACTGTCTTCCTTTAGTAATTGAAGCTATTTCATTGGTGTTTCACCCCACGTGCCACAATGCTGGACAGTCACCCAGGGCAGAGGACCAGCCTGGGACTCTCCATCAACTTGTTATACGGGTGTCTCTGCAAAGGCATTGTGTTCTAGAAGCCACCCATTTGTCTCTGGGCAGGCTTCTGGTAACTATTTGCATCCCCACATTTCAAAAGATCCACCTTAACCAGACTTGCATGGAGCATCTTGTCAAAAGAAATTCAGTTCTGCTCTGAGACCTCAGCCTTGTTACCTGAGAAAACAGCCCCAAGGGAGCTCCCCTCCTGCTGGCCTTTGCCCTTTGACCGTGTTTTGCAATGGAAGGCAAGCTGACCTCATCAGGAGGAGGGCCTGTTGTGTGGGCCAGCTGCTCCCAGTGTGGTCCTTAGCGGGGCAGCATCAGCATTACCTGGGAGCCAGTTAGAAACACAGAGTCTAACCAGTGCCACCCCAATAAATTCAATAAAAGGGGGGAAAAAGAGGAAACACAGAGTCTCGGACCCATAAGACCCACTGAATCTGAATCTATTATCTTAACAAGATTCTCAGGTGATCTGTGTGCCCATTTAGGTTTAAGAAGCAGTGGTGGAAGGAACCTGCCTGAGATCTCTTTTCCTAGCAACAGACCTCACCATCTCCTGGTCCCAAGTTGTATCCATCCACTTTCCACTTCTCTTTGCACCGATTTCCCTGCAGTGCTCCTGGGCAAACTATTTCTATTTGGATGAGTTCCCAGCTTGTGGGTCTTGCAGGGATCTGCATTTCTATGGTTCAGGTGGTCAAACATGTATGTGGCTCAGGCTCCCACTGGCCAAACCATGCCTATTCCCCTCCAAGTCATCTTGCTTTCCTTATTCCCACAGCTGTAGTGTTACCACCTTCATAAATTATTGTGAAAGAAGAAAATTACCAAAAGAAAAAAATAGTCTCTATAAACCTGCATAGTTTAGAGCTAAAGAATATGTTAAAATTTTCCATCGTGGAAATTTCCCAGCTCCTGGGCTCTTCAGATTTTTTTTTTCAGAGCTGCAAGCAAAGAATGGAAATTTCCAATTGCAGCATCAAGGGCTGCTGTTCTGCTGACTGTCTTGCTCAGCTGGGGTCATCTGCTCCTCTAAGACATCAAGGAATGCCAAGGTAGGTCTGAGAGAACACACACACTTCCTCTGCAGGAGGGAAGGAATGTCTTTGTGCTGCCTCGAGCTGTGATGAGGAGAGAGGATGGAGAGGTGACATGCCCTGCTCCACCCACCCACCCGCCCGAGTGGGAATTTTGTTGATAGTTAGCACTATCAGCGCTTATCCTAGCTGACATCTTTCCACTGGCAGCTGCCTGGCAGGTCTTTTGTTTTTTTAAGAAATCCCCAAAGTGGGTGGGAGATGCAGAGAGCGGGGAAGAAACATTTGTTGAAGACTACCCTTCTAAGTACTTGACCAGGAATTTTATATATATCATTTAACTTTTATGTGACCTACCCAAAGGTTAACTTCTGATTTTCTGCACCCAAATTTAGGAAGCTTCATTTGTTCTTTCTGACACGGCCTTGTCTTCCCTGACCCTCCCAGAAACGTGTCATCGGCAAATATCCCGAAGGTCTGGCTCCACCTTGTCAGTGATATCAACAGCTCAGTTCCTTTTCCCTGTATCGAAGTTGAAATGTGTTTTCATTCACAGCTGGTTCTGATGTCTGAGCCAACAGGCATCTAACAGTTGCCTAAATTCTGTCCTGTTCATCCCCATGCACTGCCACTGCCACTACAGAAGCCTGATGGTGGCTGCTCCACAGAAGACCAAGTAAGTGCACAAAGGCGTCGGCTTCTTGCAAACAAGCCCAGGCACCCCGACTGGCTCTGGGCCAGAGGCAGTGTTCTCAAACCTAGGCTGTGTGGCTTGTCTGAGTGGTTTGGAAGTTTTGTTTTCACTTTTTTGTTTTGCTTTTTTTTTTTTGGAGTTTTGGGGGATTCTGAATAACTCAAAGGCTCAAGGGTTACCTATGTTTATCCTCTTCCTACTGGCAGCCTGTGGTTCCAGGAAAAGAATAGTTAAGGAAGATCTCTGAAGTCACTATTGCTATTTATTCTTAACATTATTTATTGAGGCAAGTTTGGTAATAAGGAAGATATCCCAGTAATAAATTTTTAAAAATCAACACATGGCAAGTGAGTTTTAAAAAGAATATTTCTTCTCTGTTTTTTTTTTCAGTTACATCCATAGCCATAGTTAGCAGTGTCATCTTTGAATACAGTGACCAGTTTTTTTACTTTTTAATTTTATTTTTTAAATCCTCACCTGAGGATATCTATTGATTTTAGAGAGAGGAAGGGGAAGAGCGAGAGGGAGAGAAACATGGATGTGAGAGAGAGACATCCATCAGTTGTCTTCAGCATGCACCTGACCAGGGATTAAACCTGTAGCCTAGGTATGTGCCCTGACCAGGAATCGAACCCACAGTCTTTTCGTGTATGGTCAGGAGTGTCCAACTTTTTGGCGTCTTTGGGCCACGCTGGAAGAAGAAGAGTTGTCTTGGGTCACATGTTAAATGCACAAACACTAATGACGACAAAAAAATCTCATGTTTTAAGTACTTTACAATTTTGTGTTGGGCTGCGGGTTAGACACCCCTGGTACGGGACAATACTCCAACCAACTGAGCCACCCAGTGAGGGCTACAGTGACCAGTTTTAATGCCACCTAATAATGGAAGTAGAGAAGAGTGGGAATGGTCAGCAAGAATGTTGTAGGTCTGCTTAGGCTTTAGTGTCAATGGCTAGCATTTATTTAGTCATCGGTAACTCCTGTGACAAGTTTTCCTCATCCCTTAAATCCATTAAATCTGATTCTGATTCCATGATGAAATGCATCAAGATGACATTTGTATATGGGTCTGGGTGTCATATGATATGTACCACATTCCTGACAGGCTTCTTTCCATCCCTCCTCTGCATGTGTCATTAGCTGGCGGATATCGGTCCTCTTAGTTGAAGATAATGATGATTCATATCTGTAGGGCACGCTGAATAGATGTACGATGACTATTCCTTTGCACTTTAGACCACAGAGATGACTTTTTAAGAGAAATTTATGGTTGGAATGTATGCTTTTTTAGATGCTGATTGATTGATTCCAATCATGGCTCCAGTTCTCTCCCTCCCCTGTTTCCCTGTCCCTTACAATGTGACTTTGCAGCTCCTCCCAAGTGAGAGTCTATTTCCCCACCTAGGCCACTGAATCCAGGCTTCTTTTGGCTAGTGGACTGCAACAGAAGCAACAATGGGCCAGTTCCAAGCCCAAACCTCAAGTGTATGCTTCTACTTTCTGTCTTGGAACCTGCCACTGCTATGTGAACAAGCCAGGCTGGCCTGCTAGAGGGTGGGTGTGAGACCACGTGGAGTGAAAATGGGCCATCCAGAGCAGTCACTCCAGAGCTCACACACCAGCTGACCACAAATACATGAGCAAGCCCACCAAGATCAGCGTGGCCCAGCCCGGATTAGCAGAACCACGCAGCCCAATGCACAGCCTCATGAGAAGTAATAAATGGTACCTATTTTAAGGCACTAACTTTTAAGGTGGCTTGATATGAAGCAATAGGTAACTAATACAGATGACCCATTCCCCACCCTCCCCCCTTTTTTTCTAACTGACAGGAAGCTCAGAGTCAAATCTGAAGGCCAATCACAGAATCTGTGTTCATTCATTATTCATGTTCATTGCACCTTTTATGGCTAACATATTTGCAATCTTCCCTCTCCTCGGTAGTGAATTTAAAAAAAATTAATAACCTATTGTTTGCCACTTTGGTTCTAAACTACTCGTAAATCAACCCCCTGTCTTAAACATTTAGGTGGTTTTTACTTGTCATCAGGTAAAGAGTCAGCAAGTAAATATTAGGCTTTGCAGGCCGTACAGCCTCCGTCACAGCTACTCAACTCTGCCATTGTAGTGACAAAGCAATGCTAGACCACATATTAACAAGTGGGCATGACAGTGTTCCAAAAAACCATAATTCTAAACATAGGTGGTGGATAGGATTTGGCCCTCAGGTCAACATTACTATGCAAAAACATCTCCATCTATTCTATGATCCCATCAACTTTCTTGTAATTCATCCCAATGACTTTGAAAAAATAGGTCAACTCAGTGAATTCACTTCCTCTATCAGAAGACCAGAAGGGGCTGACCTCAGAGCAACTAACAGCATTTGTACAGGGCAAGTGTTATGCCAAACAACTTAAAGTTCCCTAGCGACTTAGTCTATGACTGGGTCTTTAGTTAATGCTAAAAGCTAGGGTGACACAATGTCTCGTTTGTGTTGTTTCGCTTCGCAGCCTCTAATCTCAAATACGCTGTATGTCACAATGAGGATGGAGCTCCAGTTGTACTTCCCTACTCGGAGCTCCCTGAATGTATTGTGCTTTTTCACGCCTCTCTAGCTCTGCACACAATGTTCCTTCTTCCTGGAACGCACTTAGCCCTCTTCTCTTACTGGCTAACGCCCACTCGCTGATCAAAACTAAGCTGAATGATACTGCCTCTTGGAAGGCTTCCCTGAGTGCACCTCCACCTCCTCACCCCCAACTTCCAGTCTGCACACTCAGTCTCGGCATTTCTTTTACTAAATTAATCATTAAAATAGTTAAGAATGCTTATATGGTGCCAGGCACCTACTATGTGCCAGGCATTGTTAAATATACCATTTTAACTGAAAATTTCAGTGTATTTCCCATTTTCCTAGTGTAATCACTCATTCAGAAACATTTACTGCGTACCTCTCAGCTTGTGCTAGGCAAAAAAGAGAAACAAAACACAAGCTTGTAATATAGAGTGTAAGCCCACTGGGGGCACATACTGTGTCTTATTTGTCTTTATTTCTCAATACCTAGCAATCCAGAGCAGAGATTTTAAAATCAATATTAGATGAATGAATGAATGAAAATAGCTAACACTGACACACAACATGAGCCAGCCAATGTCTTAAGCTCTTGATATGTGTTAAAAAGAAACAACAGGTCCAAAATGGAGTCACTTGTGGTAAGCGCCACCAAGATTTAATACCTAACCTAACTGCAACTGTGGCCTCTCCCAGGAGTGGAGTTTTGAAGCAATGAATCTGGAATTTCCCAGTCAGCACTAGTCAGGTAATTTGCCTGATAAGACCCCCTGCCTTCCTAAAAGAAGATGTCTTTGCCTGAAATAATCCACTCTTTTAATTTCCTTGCCCCATCCCATTTCTGGCTATAAAAGCCTTCCATTTTGTATAGCAACTTGGAGCATCTTTCTACTTACTAGATTGTACCTGATTCATAAATTATTCAGTAAAGTCAATTGGATCTTCACATTTACTTGGTTGATTTTTTTGTTCTTTAACACATGGCTATGCTCATTAACGCCTCATAACAACTTTATGGCGTAGCTGGTAGAATTATTGCCATTTCACACTTGGGGAGTCAGATTTGGAGAATGTTCAAGTAACCTGCCCACAGCCACACGGCGCGTGACAAAGCTGGTCCCGGGGTGCATGCTTATAATCACTGGATGAAATGAAAGCTCAGTGACTCAGCAGAAATCCATTGCCACTCCTGGAAAAGTACTTCAAAGGACGCATCTTTGAACACATGGGTGATCGGTGGTAATGGTTATGTGCTTGGGTTTCGGAGTCTGAATTGTGTTCACATGTGCACTCATGTTCTCAGTGTAAGATGTGGTCAGTGGTGGTAGCCTCACATTTACTCACAGCACAGCACGGTTACATTCGGAACTCCAAGATGACTTCTCCTACCACCCTCTCCTCCTTTCGGGTGGGCACGCACTGGTGCTCGAGGAGCAGCTCCGGCATAGCTGCCAGCATGGGACTGCTGTTTTGACTGTACCCTGGTGGCAAGCAGGGTTATACAATAGACCCATCCATGCTGGCCTATTCCAGTGGATGCTTCAGCAAATTAACATTTTTAAGAAGACTACGTAGGAACACCCATAATGCTGCTTTTTTTTTTAAGAAAAAGATTATTGCCAGTCACTCACTGATGGCTTTGGAAGTTCCCATGGGGCCTCCCAGGCAATATGCCACTCAGTGGGGAAGACACAGGGAGGAAGAGACAGTGACTGGCCTTCAGCTGTCTCTGAGGACAGGCCTGCTCTGCCGAAAAAGAAAGAACAGAGAGTTCCAATTGAATTTTGCTTCTGAAACAAACATGGGTTTGGGAGTTCTAGGTCTGAGTGTTAGGACATCAGAAAAGCAAAGTGGTCACGAAGTACTTGCAGACTGTTGATGCTACAGTCCCTCTGAGTATAGAACAAATGTGTACATTCTCCTGCCTCCAGGCAGTTTTCTTTTTAAAAAAATTGGGCTGGGCTTTTCATGCAGATGTGAAGAACAGCATAGAGAATATAGTCAATAATCTAATAACTATGTATGGTGTCAGATGGGTACAAGACTTAATGGGGAGATCACTTCATGAGTTTTATAAACCTCTAATCACTATGTGGTATGCCTGAAATTAGTGTAATATTGAATGTCAACTGTAATTGAAAACTTTTAAAAAATGCTAATTGGAATTTTCCCCTTTACTCATTTTGCACTTAAGTGGAGAGGAGGATACGAAGAGGAGATTTGCTTGATGGCCTCCACTGAAGACCTAGAGAACATAGCAAAGATGGGTCAGGGCTTGAACCAGCTCCCACAAGCTTCCTGTTCTCAGTCTGAGGTGGGACCAAGTCCAATAAGAATTCGACAATTCAAGAATCAGCTCTTGAAAGCAATCATGTGTCACCGCAGGGCTATGCAAGATCGTACCTGCAAGTACGTGATCAGGTATGAGAAGTTAGTGTCTCTCCCTTTCTCCTCTGCAGGCTTTGCTCTTGGTCAATAAGTAATCATGGGACTTCTCCAGGAAAACATTGTTGCCTGGCTGGAAGACTTGAAACACCTTTAGCTGACCAGTATTCTTGAGCACCTACAAACATTTTTCAGGGTTTGGGTAGAATTTATAGCACCTTATTTTCCAAGTAATCCAAATATCAGTGTTTATAGTTCATTTCATACAGTTTAACACGTAATAATTCTCTGCTTGTTTCATTAGGTAAAACTTGCATCGTTCTCATGTGGATCATAAACTCGCTGGGCAGGGATCATGTCTTTACTTCTTTTGAATCCTCCACAGACTAAACAGAATGCAGTACTGGGTAGTCAAAGGGAAATGAGCACAGGACAGCGTCTGGAGACCTGTGTAGTTTCTGAGCCTCCTGCCCGCTTCAGCTGGGAATAAGGCCTTCAGGAAGCAGTAAGTTTCTGATGTGCAATTTTCTCATCTTGAATTTGCCCTACATACGTCACCAGTTTGTTGGGAGGATCAAAGAAGACAGCATATGTGAAAGTATTTTGTAAACCGATATTTGCTAGTTACCTGAATGTAAGAAATCTTCAGAAGAGGCACTTAGTAAATATTCAGTTGATTTTTAATGATAAGTTATTATAGTCCCCTTTCTTCCTTACATTCAGTTTCTTTAGAGGTTTTATTTCTCAGGATTTAATTTGATCTGAGTGGCACAGCCATTCCACATCTTCCTGATACCGTGTGACATGTTCCCTAGTGCACTTCACCCCACAGTACCTCAAAATTGGATTGAAATCTAAGCAAGCCAACAAAAGAGTCACAAAGCAAGCCATGGTCACATGTGTCACACAAAAACTCCATGAGATCAACACATTTGTCATTCACTGGCAAGGGTGTCCAATCTTTTGGCATCTCCGGGCCACACTGGAAGAAGAGTTGCCTTGGACCACACACTAAATACAGTGAGACACGTAATCACAGAAACATCTCATAATCTTTTAAGTAAATTTACGATTTTGTGCGGAGCCACATCCATAGCCACCCTGGGCCACATGTGGCCCAGGGACTGCAGGTTGGACACCCCCGCACTGGAGTTTCAGAGCCTTTCTCATGCGGCGTCAACCCAATCAAATTGCACCCTAGGCCAGGACTATGCATTATTCTAAACCCCAGCACACACTTGATACATGAGAGTGGTAGATCATTGCTCTAAGCCCAGGCCAGCTGAGAAGAAAATAAAAAACATGGCACCTTAAGTGGGAAATTTTACAAAGAGATGACACTCTGACTCAGGCTTTTAGAATGATTCATCTATTTATAGTCCTTATTTTCTTTAAAAAAAATTGTTGTTCAAGTACAGTTGTCTCCATTTTCCCCCAGCAATCCCTCCTGCCCCACCCATTCCCGCCTCCCACCCTGAATCCCACCCCCTTTGGCTTTGTCCCTGTGTCCTTTATACATGTTCTTGGATAACCTTATTTTCTATTTGTTCTTAGCAATGAAGACAGTCTCTCTGTAGTAACAGAATTCTATATGATATATTGGGAAAATCTTTCAAACGTGGTTCTTCCTCAGAAAAATTCTGGAGAATATGAGTTTAATCTCAGGTTTTTGTTTTTTCTCATTGAACTAGAGAGAAAAAATGGAGACACTAAGAGATAAAATAAGTTCTCTATTCTAGGGATTGGCTTAAATAGATTTCTGATTCCCCCCCTTAGAGTCTAATACTCTAAATCCAAATAACATGATAGTAAAAATAACTAGAGAACTGCTGACTTGTTTCAGGTAAGAATTGTCATCCCTTTTTAAAAAAATTTTTTAAATTCAATTTTTATTTTTATTGTTGACACTATTACAGATGTCCCCCATTCCCCTCCTTTGCCCCCCTTACTGAAAATTTCCAATTTCAGTATTTTCAATGAATTCATGGAAGCTCTGTGAATCCATTTTTTCCCCAAGTTCAGTGACAGAATGTCAGCTGTAGCACTCATGTACAGGGTTGAGGCATTTTGTCAACATCATGAATCCAGGCCAGTTTTGAACTTCATCGATACACATATTAATGATGCTGTTTTTGTGTGGCAAAAAAAGAATCTCTTTTTCAGCATTAACCAATCCAAAACAGTTTCTGAAACCTCATTTATTTTCTTTTTTAAGCTTTGTATGATGGAAAGTTTCAAATATTTAGCCAAAGATAGAAAGAATAGTAAAAATGGATCCAACTTCCTTTCTTTTTAATTTTTTAAAATTGTTGCCATGACTTCAGGTGGCCCCCCATGCCTCCCCCAACTTCCATCTTAATGAACTTGTCATCCAGCTTTAACATATGCTATGAAGCTCCATTTTTAAAAGGTATTAGTATCTATTAAAATTAAACTCATACTACATGCTAATACATTTTAATGTTCAAATCGAATAACATTCTCATTCATATATATATTTCCCTAAAATAATTTTATTTTCACCAGACACTTTTCTTCCACACTCTCAAATCTCTCTCACTTCTCCTGAGGTTCTAAGTGAGGCCAGCCCCTTTCATGGTCAATGCCAGAGGAAAAATACCTAAGAAGAGGAGGAAGTGGTACATTTAAAATGTGTTAATTTATTTATTTTAAAAATTCAGGTGCATGCCATATATTTATTTTTTATTTTATTTTTATTTTTGATGATTTTTAAAAAATAGTTCCTTTTTATTGTATTTTTCCATGATCATTTATCTCCCTTACATCCTCTTCTACCTCTACCCACTCCCCTCTTCCACACAATAACCACACTGGTGTCCATGTCCTATTTTTTTTTCTTTTTGATTTTAGAGGGAGTGGAAGGGAGGGAGGAAGAGAGGAAGAGAAATATCAATTGGCTGCCTTCCAAACGCACCCTGACTGGGGACTGAACCTGCACCCAGGCATGTGCTGTGACCTGGGAACTGAACCAGTGACCTTTCAGTTTGTGGGACAATGCCCAACCAACTGAGCCATACCAGCCGGGGCAATTTAAAATTTGTTAATTATTCTCTTCCTATGACACTATGCCTTACTCTCTGTGTCTAAAACATTGCTAGAAAATAGTGGTCATGGGAAGGGAGGCACTTCCAGCAAAAGAACCGATCTTTTGTCCCTTTGTCCCCCAAAATATATGGCAGATGGTAGGTCCTGCAAGGGGATCACTCCATACTTGAAGCTAAAGGGAGAGCCCCAGGGACAAATATTACAGCCCAAGTGTTTCAAAGTGTATAGAGTTTCTTATATATAATAGGTCCTTATTTATTTGATTTATTATTATATATTAATATATAATAAAGAATTTTGCTGAGTACAAATAATTTGCACTACGAATTGTTTGTCTTGTCTAAGATTTATCAAAATGCATATCAATTTGTAGCCAAATCATACCCAGAGGGGATCTAAAATAATAATAAGTTTTTAAAAAGAAGGAAATTAGAATGACGGAGTTGGGTAGAAGTTATATGGCTTTCACATAACTTTGGTTTCTTTTATATTGTTCCCCATGAAAAAAGAAAACAGCGGAATTCCTACCTAAATGGTAATACTCGTCCCATTCACTTAATTGTAGGAGTCTTGATTGCTCTTGGGAACAAGTACACTGCTGCGGCATGAGGTGGAAGGTATAATTTGAAACCAGACAAGAGACAAAAGGCTTCTTTTAGAAACAATATAATCATGTAAATGTAAAAGTAAAAAAGAAGGCTTAATAATTTCACCAAGTAATCTAAAGCTAAATTTTATATGCAAGTTCCTTACCAAAGTATACCAAACTTTGTAGAACTCAAGCCTACTGTGGAAAAAAGGTTTTAAAACTTCTTTGAAAACAAATGCAATGGGGGTGCAAGCACAAACCATATTGGAGCGTTACTCATTATTGTTATTTGCTGTACCACCTGTGATAACTTGTTTTGCGTTTAGTAAAGGCTCAGAGAATGAACACTTGTCATCATCCACTCCCGTGTGGACTTTTCGAATCGAGGACAATAGCTCTCCTTTTTCTTCAATGGTCTACACTCAAGGGAGTCTGGGAGGTGCTGCGCAGAGGAGTGGATGGAGCTCAGTCAGAACTGGGCTCATTTCCAGTTCTGCTTAGGAGTTTGCGGCTGTCTATGCAGGATGCGGAAGGAGCTGAGGAACACGAGCCTCCTTCATTACTGCATAGCCCCAGTGACCTTCCCTGAAGAACTCAACTGCACGTCTTCCTCGGCACATTCGCAACGAATCTCGGAGAAACAGGAATCTCTGAGATACAGGTTACTCAGTGAGGAAAAAAAAAAGGTATCGATTTACTTAGGAGAAGTAAGCACTTCATAGGAAAACTTTCAACTTAACGGGTGGGAAAATAACTTTTCAAAAAGGATCAAGCCAGTAAACCTAAGGAAAGGAAGAAAAAACCGAAACGACAATGAAGTAGAATAATTAGTCAAAATAAAAATGGAAAGAACACTGATAAATATATCAGTTACCATTATAAATTTGAACTAATCGAATTTCCCTTTCAGAAGACAAACTTTCAGATTGGGTTAAAAAGGCAAAAAAAAAAAAAGCAAAATTAAGCTATTATAAGAAATTCACCTCCAATAAAGCAACAAATTTTGAAAACAAATGACTGGACAGATGTATGTCAAGCAAATCCAAAAGCAGGAATGGCAATGTTAGTGTCAAATTCAAGACCAAAAGTAGTAAATAAAGAACAAGGAGATGGAATGATTAAAGGCACTCTGGCAGAAATTGCTAGATGCCTATGCAATGCCCATTACTCTTCACTCTTGCTAACGAAAACCTCAGTTTAATTCGGCACAGCCATATGTCCTAATAAAAAAAAATCAACTTTTCTCTTCTCTTTTACAGTCAGGGATAGACAGTAAGCTGAAAGCGAAGTTTAGTGGCCAGGTCTAATTCAGCTAGAAGCTCCTTATTTTTGCCTTTCTCTTTTTTCTCCTTTCTGACTGGAATATGTATGTGATGGCCGGTGCTACAGAAGCTATGTTGCCACCAAACCTTGGAGAATGCACACTCCATAGTAAAGGTGGCAGAACAGAAAGACAAATGGAGTTTGCATTCCATATGACCACGCAGCTACTCCACCAGTTCTGAACTTCTTGCCATTAGACATCTTTTATGGTTGAAAAAAAAAACATTTATATTTATGTAAGCCACTTTTATTTGGGTATCATTTTCTATGTAGCCAGCTGAATTTCCTGTGGTACAGATATAAACATGAAAAAAATTGTCAGCACTAAAGAAATAGCACAAAATTAAAAAAAAATCAAAACCAACTAGAGCCCTGGCTGGTGTTGCTCAGTGGATTGAGCGCGGGCCTGTGAATCAAAGGATCGCGGTTCGATTCCCCGTCAGGGCGCATGCCTGGGTTGCAGGCCAGTTCCCAGCAGAGGACGCATGAGAAGCAACCATACATTGATATTTCTCTCCCTTTCTCCTTCCCTTACCCTCTAAAGATAAATAAATAAAATCTTAAAAAAACAGATAAAAAAAAACAACTAGAAAGGCAAACAGAATTGATGAAATTGACACCTACAGTATATACCTCTTTCAGAATTTGCTAGAGTATGAAGGCAACTGCAAGGATATAAAGATTATAATAATATAACCTATAAGTCTATTATTATACATGCATTATATATGTGTTACTAGTAAACAGTATAAAACCCACAAATATATACCTCACAAAAAGTATACAATCTTTTTATATGCGTATGAAAGATTACAAAGTCAGTTATATACTTGGCCATGAAAGACAAAAGCATGTTGTAGTATAGGGTCCTGAAGGAAGGTCATGATGGAAGCAGATAGTCTGCTTTACCCTTGCCAGCAGAACGACCTTGGGCAAGTACCTTAAACTTCCTGGGCCTTTCCAGTCTGATATCCACATACCTAGATAAAGCCGCTAGTGCCACATGTTACTAACTTCAGGTAGAGGCGCCCGGTCATCAGGTGGCTGTCACTGTTTCACTTTGGGGGCTCGGCAGCGGACTAGAAGGTTAACATGTCTCCTGTTGGCCTCCACTAAAACAGTCAACAACAACCGTCTAGCATGCAATTCAAGGGCACCGAAAGAATGTTAAATGGGTGAATTGTTACTTGCAGGAAAAGAAACAGGCACCATGTTTCCAATTATTCTTCATTTCAGACAACAACTAGCTGTTTCCGTTGGCCGGCACAGTAGCTGAATGGGGAACACTGCTGAGTAAACTCTGCTGAAGAAGGATGAATGTGGGACAGTGAGTTTTTTGACACAGTCTCAGCTTTATTTCTGCCTATTGCTGGCAGGCTACCACAAGGGGCGTAAGGAAACAATGGACAAAAACTTTGTAAGTAAGGCTTAAAGGACAAGATGTCTCTATAGCCCCCCAAAATATAAACTTTTTGTACCAACAAGAAGCATCTGTGACGTAACACAGAACCCCTACATTTAGCTGTTGGTTAGAAAAATTTTAAAAAATGCATAGATCTTTAAAAAAACCCTCCAAAAAATAAACCATTTTTAACATCACAAAAGCAAAATATTGAAGTAATTAAACTTTTAAAATAAAAGGTCAAGTATTTTAATATATAAACATGTGACTATTAAAAATATTATTAATTATATATTTTAATAAATTATTCCATATAAGTAGATTATAAATATATAGGCTATGTTATAAATTATATGTATCCAGTGTCTATATTTTGATAAAATTTGTATTACGTAATTTTTAAATTTAATATAACAAAATTAAATACAATAAAATTTTTAATTTAATATAATAATACAATAAACACACAATTAAATTTAATACAATAAAATTAAATTTAATACAAATGTTAGATATACAAAAATCTTAAAAGTTCTGTCCCTGAACTTAGAGTAAAAGCAGAAATAAACTGAGGGTAGTAAGTTCGCCAGCTCATTTTAGGTCACAAATTATTAATGAACTAACTCTCTGATGTTCAACTGGGAATGACCGGGATATTTGTTCCTTTGCTTTGGGGGTCTCTAATAGCATCAGCAGAGTGATACTTATGTTTTTGCATGTTTCATCTCAAATATGTTGATGTACAAATAGATAAACTGAGGGTGGTTGTTATTATTTTTTGTCCAAAATATTTCCTTACTCTCTAGGTGTTCCTAATTTTTCTTAGCATTATCTTAGCACATCAGTTCTTCGCCAACCCCTACGCCTTCTTCTCTTCAAAAAGTTTTGTGCAATTGGAAAATCAACTCCCATCTTCCTGCTTAGAATGACCTTCTCATTGACTTCTGCGCTCACCAGCAGCCTTTCTCAGCCTTTGCTGAAGTTCTTGTCATTCACAGAAGGTCCATCTTTTTTCTATGCGTAGGAGAACATCAAACTCAAAAAGATTTTCCATCTTTGAGGTTTCAGACTTATTCAGATACAGTTCAGATAATGTGTTGCTTCTGAAATGTATTGCTTTCTAAAATGAAATAGAGTGCCCATTTATCAGAAAGGAAGACAGGCTGGGGAGAGAAGACAGAGAATGGAGAGAAAGGACGAGGCAGGGAACAGACTTCCCCTGTCTAAACTGTACTGAAAGCTGAGATCCTGTGGGTTTGCAATCCTGCTGATGAGCACAATGCCATCAGGACTACATGATTTTTAAAAATTCAACTTGGCAGACGGTAGTACATATTTACTGAATTGAATTGATAAAACTGGTGTTAAGAACGACATGAAAATGATTAGAAGATTTTTTTGTTCTGGTCTAGATTTTATTTTAAGGATTTTTTTTTAAATTCCAAAATTGTCTTGCTAAAATTCGTGAGTCTCTCTGTCTAATCATGTAAGGCAGGGGATCACCTTGCATTCCTGCCTTTTCCCAACATACGGAGGTCAGATGCCTTGTGCTGCCCTCCTCTTCATGAAGGGACAAGATGTCACAGGGTGATTTTAAAGGATAAAGAAGGATTAAAAAGAACAGAGAAGGCATTCTGAGGCAAACACGACATATGAAATCGGGAATCTTTTTTTCCACATAATTTGTAAAGCTTTTTGGCTCTTTCTCATCCCCTCATATTGGTCTTGCCTTCACTGGTCAGAGAGACTCAGTTTGGCCTATGAAGAATTTCATCTGCCTCTCAGGAAAAGGGCAGGGGGAGGGGCGGGGAGAGGACAAGGGGGATTTAAAGTCTTTAAAGTTTGACAAGGGAAAGTGAAAACCGAAAATTAGGTTTAATTGTTTCTTTCTCAAACATTACTTCTGGTTACAAGACAATTTGCAGTGGATGAAGATCATGTTTTTCCAAACCTAATTCACATCACCATTCTGGGACTCTGATTGCCCCTCTTCCACTTTTTGGTCAGGGAAGAAATTCATCTCACCCAGAATCCAATCATTTAAAATGAGTCACAATGCATGACTCAAGATTCAATTAGCTCCAGTATTTTTCCTCATATTATATTGTTTCCTTTGAGATTGGCTGGTAGGAGGGTTACTGCTCCACTCCCAGGTAACTATAGCTTTTAGCTAGACTTCGTCTATTGTATGAATATGTATGTGTATGAATAAAGTATAATATGTGCATGTACATGGTATTTGAATAGTGCTTTAACTACAAACACAAGTTTAAAGAAAATAACAGCCCTGGCTGGTGCGGCTCAGTGGATTGAGTGCTGACCTGTGAACCAAAGGGTTGCTGGTTCAATTCCCAGTCAGGACACATGCCTGGGTTGCGGGCCACGTCCCCAGTAGGGGGCATGCAAAAGGCAACCACACATTGATGCTACTCTCCCTCTCTTTCTCCCTCCTTTCCCCTTTCTCTAAAAATAAATACATAAAATACTTTCTAAAAGTAAAGAAAATGTCAGTTCACCAATTCACCCAAGGAAAGGACAAATTAACTAAAACGAATACCATATTACAGAATACACCTGATTTTTGTTTTTAAAATCAAGTAATTTTCACTCAAATTTTACAAGTTTGACTTAGTCATTTCTCTTATGCTAGGGATAGAAATCTCCCTCATACATTTGAATTATTTACCATAGATGTCAAACATCATGCAAAGATTTATGGTGAAATTAATACTGTGGATTAAGTATAAGTGGCTGCTCCTTATTTGTATTTGACAGCACAGTGAAACGCTTTTTTTGCTGCAGTTAAGACGGGAGACATTTCCATGGTTCTCACGGTGTGCAAGATAGGTAGACTTCCGTTCATATTGTCTAACCTTCCCAGGTCTCTGTGTGTGCTCAGTAATACATGAATCCTGGTGCAGCTAGATTAATGAACCCTGAAACAGATCTTTCAGAGACCCTTCAGTGTTTCTGGTCGAAGGTGAACGGCTCACACTCCTAGATCTCGCATTCAGCCTTTCTCCAGCTGGCCCCAGGCTACGTTCCTGCTCCATCCCTCCTATGCTGCCCCACTTGTCTGTCTGCTCGCTCCCTGTGGCTTTCTACCTTTGGGCATTGACTCACTCAAGTTCTTCTCACCTGGAATACCTTCTTCCTTTTGCTCTGCAAACCCCAAACTCATCCCTTTTGTAAAGTTTGTATTTTTAAGTTATACAAAATAATGCATAACTACAGGATTCCTGGAGAAATATTTAAACAATATAGAAGTATATGTACAGTAAAAAGTCCCTATGCATTCTAGCCCTTCCATGCCCTCCCCCATCACTCGCCAACTGCACTCTCCTCCCCCCAGATTTGCTGGGTATCCTTCCAACTCTTTCTCTCTGCATTTAATATACATATACAGTTTTTATTTCTTTCATTTTTAGGTAAGTGGGGTTAACTATACACTCTGTTCTGTGACTAGCTTCCTCCTATTCAAGTTATTAAATTTCTTCTCTCCTCAAAGGCCCCTCTGCCTGTCTTGAACTTCTAACTCTTGGTGTCCACGGTACTCTTGGTGTTTGATCCATTTCTTTGTGGTGTTGGGTTGTCTCACATTTTTATATGTTAGTGTCTTATCATTGGAATGTGTAGTCTTTGAGGACAGGAACTTGTCTTTATCTTTTGTGGTGGTTGTAACTGTATTATGCACAAAGTACATACTTAAAAGTATTGCATTGAGTTAGGTAAACGTCAGGTTCCCCATTTCCCAATCTAAGGTGGAAAAGCATTGCTTAAATGGAGAGAAACCTAAAAATGTACCACCCCGAAGTACTTTCGAGTTTTCACAGCCTCTCCCAAGAATTCTCCCAATCTGTTTTACCTGACGGGTAGGCACATTTCTACACATCAACTGAGAAGTGCGAGCACTCCGTGAGATGTCACAGACCCCAGGCAAAACTTTCCTTCTCTGGCCTCTCAGACCAAGGACAGCTCCACTGGTTAAAAAGCCCTCGGAGGGGAAAACCTTCTCATATAATGAAAGGACATTTACGGTGCAGGGTGACAGGGGAAAGGGGTGTGAGGGAATTACAGTCTTTCTGTAATTTTTCCACATGGCTTTCCACAGGGAAAACACACTCTTTCAGACTTCTTACATCTAAAATCTCAACTCTCACTGAACCACTTCTCCCGCGGAAATAATCACTGGCCTAACAGCCACAGCAATTTGGAAAGCCTTTCAGTTTTCCTCTTAACATAAAAGCTGTATAGTCGAACTTGACATTCTGTTTATTTATTTATTTACTTATTTACTTACTTACTTACTTATTTATATTCTCACCCAAGGATATGTTTGTTTATTTTAGAGAGAGAGAGAGAGACATTGATGTGAGGGAGAAACATTGATCTGGTGCTTCCCACATGCACCCCAACTGGGGACTGAACCCGCAACCTAGGTATGTGCCCTTATTGGGAATTGGACCCACAATCTTTTGGTGTGTGGGACGACTCTCTCCAACAAACTTAGCCACCCAGTCCAAGGCAAACTTTTCATTAATTTTTAAAAAATATTTTCTCACATCGCAGTCAAGGCGAAACAACCAATATAAGAAGTTGTTATACTGGACAAGCTACTTAACACTTCCATGCCTCAGTGTCTTTATCTGTCCAAAATGGGTATAACAATAGTGCCTACTTTATTGGACTCTGATCAGAAAATGAGATAATCCAGTGCAGTATGTAGCAAAGTCTGGCTCGGTAAGTGCTCAAAATTGTCAGCTATGATGAGGGTGATCATGTTGTGGCTTCTCCTGTCTGTGTCAGGAGCGCAGAGGGTTCTCCACATGGGACTTCAGTCAAAGCAGGCCGACGAGACAGAACAGTGTTGAGCTGTCATGATGGTGAACAATACGAGTGATATTTCTTAGAACATCCTATTCAATGCCTTCAATCTCATTACCACAAATTTGCTTAGAATCTTTACTAAACTGACTATTGCTTGAAATAGATGAGTTATTAAATGGAAAATCTCTTTTCATTAGAAATTTCCTCTGAAATATATAGTTTTTTATCCCTTTTGACATTGTACACGTCTTCTATTAATAGTCTCAATTCTTAAGTCCACATAACCCACTGAAAGAATCTAATTTAATATTTAATAGCTAAGGATTTTATTTTATCGAAAAAGTTGCTGTTGGTCCCCCAAAAGCTAAATCCTTCAACTAAGACCATTAATCAAAACAAATAGATTATTTTAGTTAAGGACTAAATACTTAGAATGTTGTAGGTAACCAAAATAGTGAAAATACCTTAAACTGCTAATTTTAAGATCTGAAATAGTTATTAAGACACTGTGGACATAGAGAAAACCCAAAGCAATTAACTGGTTAATTCAGACACAAAGACACTCGGCATCAACTGATTGAGAGTTTCAGGTTGAATTATTTGGTTATTGAATTGCTTCCTTTGCCTGGGTGATGTCTATATAATAAATTAACAGGCTACCTTGATAATCAATGGGTGTTCATTAATGTACAGGCTAAGGGCATAGGATTTGAAGTCAGAAGGATGAGTTTAAATTCCAATTTGGTAACCTCCTAGGTCAGTCTTGGGTCAACTGTTTGGCCTCTCTGGGCTTCAGCTTCCTCATTCCTAAAGTGCAAGTATCACGTATTTTGCTGGCTTGTAAGGACAGAATAAAATAATATACATCTAAGGAGCTCAGCTGACACTTAGTAGGTAGATGTTGGATTGTTTCTTTTGTCTGCTTTAACCACTTTGATTTTTAACCCTCAAAAATAAACAACTAAGTAGAAAAATATGTCAGATGATGATAAGTACCATGGACGAGAGCAGAATGGGAACCCTACATGTCCACCAGCGTGTGGAGGGGTAGCTAAAGCAAGGAAAACCGGAAGGAGAGAGACGTGGGTAAGGAGGCTTGGCCTTGGCCTCAGCCCCAGACATGTAAACACTGTCAGGGTGCACAGGGCAAACTGTGCTCTTTGACCTTTGTGGTTTCACATTTGTGACCATCATCATCAGGGGGACACAGCCTAAAATTATAGAGGCAAGTGGAGAAGAACTCAGGAACGAGGAGGTGGGGGAGCTGAGACTTGAGGGACTAATGAGCTAATGAGGGCCAGCCATCGGTGCCAGTGGCCCTCAGTCCTAAATGCAGGTTCCATTGGCCTGGAAACACACTTCCCATTGATACCCGGCAATGCAGTCCAGAGGGTGAGTTGTGTTGTAGCAGCAGATTCTTTTGATCATACACACACACACTCTCTTTATTGCTCAATTACAGTTGTCCCAATTTTCCCATCATTGCTTTCCCCTGCCCTGCCCACCCCGCCTCAGTCAATCCCCACCCTGTTGTCCATTACCATGTGTCCTTTATACATGCTTCCCCTCCTTTCCCTTGTTATCCCTCTCTCTCTTCCCCTCTGATCATTGTCAGTTTGTTCCTTATTTCCTTATTTCTCTGGTTCTATTTTGCTCCTTTGGTTTGTTCATTAGGTTCCTATTATAGGTGAGATCATATGGTATTTGTCATTTACCTCCTGGATTATTTCACTTAGCATAATACTCTCCAGTTCCATCCATGCTATCGAAAAGGGTAAGAGTTCCTTCTTTCTTTCTGCTGCATCATATTCCATTGTGTAAATGTACACAGTTTTTTGATCCATGCATCTACTGATGGGCACTTAGGTTCTTTCCAGCACTTGGCTTTGTAAATAGCACTGCTATGAACACTGGGGTGCATAGGTTCTTTTGAATTGGTGTTTCAGGATTCTTAGGGTGTAATCCCAGCAGTAGAATCATTGGATCAAAAAGGCAGTTCCATTTTTAGTTTTCTGAGGAAATTCCATACTGTTTTCCACAGTGGCTACACCAGTCTGCATTCCTACCCACAGTGCATCAAAGTTCACTTTTCCCCACTCCTCGCCAGCACTTACTGTTGGTTGATTTGATTATGATGGCCATTCTGACTGGTGTGAAGTGGTATCTCACTGTGGTTTTAATTTACATCTCTCTGATGGCTAATGATGCTGAGCATCCTTTCATAAGTCTATGTGCCCTCTGTATGTCCTCCTTGGAGAAGTGTCTGTTCAGGTCTTTTGCCCATTTTTTAATTGGATTGTTTGTCTTCCTGGTGCTGAGTGGTATGAGTTTTTTATATTTTGGAGATCAAACCCTTGTCCGAGGTATCACTGGCAAATATGTTTTCCCATACAGTTGGTTCCCTTTTCATTTTGTTGATGGTTTCTTTAGCCATGCAGAAGCTTTTAAATTTGATATAGTCCCATTTATTTATTCTTTCCTTTATATCCCTGTCCCCAGGAGATCTATTGGTGAAGGTATCGCTGCATGGAATATCTAACATTGTACTGCCTATGTTTTCTTCTAGGACGGATATGGTGTCATGACTTATATTTAAGTATTTTACCCATCTTGAGTTTATTTAAAATGTATATATTATTTCAAAAATAAAATAACCACATTACAGAAAGGATGCAACCTACATATAGAAAATCTAAAAGATGTAGAAAAAAGATAAGCTACCTATAATCCCATTATCCTAAAGTATTTAATATCAGCATTTGGCCCTGGAAGGTGTGGCTCAGTGGATTGAGTGCTGGCTTGTGAACCAGAGAGTCACAGGTTCTATTCCCAGTTGGGGCACATGCCTGAGTTGTGGGCCAGGTCCCCAGCGGGGGGCACTCGAGAGGCAACCGCACATTGACGTTTCTCTCCCTCTCGTCTCTGCTCTCTAAAAATAAATAAATAAAATCTTTAAAAATAATAATAATATTGGCATTTGGGTTACTTTCCTCCTCATCTTTTTCATTTAAAGATCTTGGCAATGTGTATATTTAAAGATAATGGCAATTATACTGTATACGATTATGGATCCTGTGCTTTTAAATGTAACATTGTTTCATAAACATTTTCCCTGTTGCTTCCTAGCTTTTCATAGCTATCCTTATAACAGTGAATAACATATCATTAAGTAAATGAACAGTAATTTAGTTAATTTAACTATCTCCTTATACTGTTAGATGTTTAAAATCTTCCCTCTTAATATTATAAATATTATATCAATGTACATTTTCCTGCATATCTTCTTTTCTACATTTTAGATTATCTTCTCAGAATTGATTTTGAGAATTTTCAAAACATTAACTGTTCCAGGACATCAACATTTTATGGCTCTTTGTGTTCACTGCCAAATTGCTTTTCCAAGGCATTATATCAATGTACAGTCCCAATAATGGTGTGCGAGAGGAACAAACCTCACTGCACCCTTGAAAACATTGGATTACTACATTATTAATTGTTTTTTACAGCTTCAGTTGCTGGGCCATGATAATAAACAAGTAAATACACGGCATGTCAGACAGTGATAAGCACAATGATGAACAGCAACGTGGGGAGAGGGAACAGTGGTGGGGGCTGGCATGTTGGCGGCTGCCACTTCATACAGGATGATCGGGAAAGACTTTCTAAAAAGGTGGCATTTGAGTAAGAGCTGATGGGAATAAGGGAGTAAGAGATGAGACCTGTCTGAAAAAAGAGGGCTTCTGGCGGAGAGAAAACACCAAGAAAAGGACTAAGGCAGATTCACGGTGAATGCCCTTGGAGGAACAGCAAGCAGGCCAGTGTGGCTCCTGTTCCTTAAGAAGGGGACCAGGAAGGAGATGAGATCAAAGGGAAGGAGGGCAGCCAGGATGTGTAAGGCTTTATCGGCCACTGTAAGGAGTTTCCTTGTATCTGGAGTAGGATGGGAAGGCATTAAAGGGTTTTGGAGAGAGGGGAGTTACGAACTGACCTGTGTTGCCTGTGACGGGTGGATGTGTTCAGAATAGGCTAATGTGCCCCACGCCAAATTCATCCTCTCCCCCCACAAACCTTCTACATTCTCAGCAGCTCTAGTGTGTGACTCATCAGTACTCAAAACCTCAGTCATCTTCTGCATCTTAAAACTAGTTGTCACCAGGCCCTGTCAATTCTTCCTCCAAAATGTCCCCTGTGTCTGCTTTCTCTATTCATTCCCATTGCCAGAACCCTACCATAACGTTTTCTAGTTGATCTTCCAACCTTCTGTCTTTCTGCTCACCACTCAGAGCTGTCAGCAACCATAAAAAATACCTGATCAGTCTGCCCTTTAACGTGGCTGCCTCCGTTCCACCAATAAGGTCCAAATTCCTCAGAATGAAATTCAAGCTCTAGAGCCCTGTAGCTCAGTGGATTGAGCTTGGGCCTGTGAACCAAAGGGTCACGGTTCGATTCCCAGTCAGGGCACATCCCTGGGTTGCAGACCAGTTCCCAACAGGGGGCGCATGAGAGGCAACCATACATTGATGTTTCTCTCCCTCCTCTCCTTCCCTTCCCCTTTCTCTAAAAGTAAATAAATAAGCTCTTTAAAAAAAAAAAAAAGAAATTCAAGCTCTACCACAATGCGATTCTAATCTGGAGGTCAAAACTTATCTCCTGGTTTTATTCAGAATTAACTGTGCCTTCCTGTCTGACAAGTTTCCTAAACTAGCTCTGCACTTTCTCACCATTCACCTTTGCTTACATTGTCTCCTCTTCCGGTATCTTTCCTTCTAGCCCCTCCCAGAAATCCTGCCCTCATCTCCAGGACCATCCCAAACAGCACCTTCTGCACAAAGTCATGCCCAATCTCCCCTGCTGGAATTATGCTCATTTCCTTCTGTGCTCCCGTAAGTTCTATTCCAATACTCACACACTCCGTGCCATATTATACTGTAGTTTCCTGAATATGCCTTCTTTCCTTCTAAGTGAAAAGTGCCTTAAGGATCCACATCGTATCCTATAGTGTTTATTACAATGCCTTGAACATAATAGGTGTCCAATAAATGTTTGTGGTACTTAAATTCCCCCACAAACATTTGTTGCTGAAATACAATTAGAGTTCAGGTCATCTGAATCCCAACACCATTCTATCTTTCTGACTCTCTATGGTTCATTATCTTATCTGAAGTATATTTGAAACCACTAAGGAATATTAAGGAAGGATGACTAAGCAGAAAACAAATGCTGAAATTTATTTTCCATGTAGCTACTTAACCCAAAGTAAAACGATTTCGGGGGAACTAAAATTTTGCCTCTGAATGTAAAAATAAAACTTAAAAAAACATAGTACATACACATCTAGAGAATTTTAGGCCTCTTACAGTTTGATTTTTGAGCTGCACTTAATCTTTTAGGAGTCAAGTTGCCATATTTCTGGGTAGTCTGTAAATTTGGAGTCTCGGGGGAAAAACAGAAACAAAATTGTGATTTTGCTCAACAGCCGTCAGCAACATTTCTAGCTTCTAAGAATACGAGAGGGTTTAAACATTTGGGATGAGACCCTGAGGCATAATTCCTGAATGTACCAATTCTCCCCATTTGGAAAAACAGCTGAAAGTACTAGTCTTCTAAACCGGGCTTCCCCTTTGGTATGTGAAATTAAATCATACCCATGATACATGTTATGCGTAAGTATATGTAACATGAAGGTAAAATTAGGTTACAGTATCTAAAAGATGGTAATAGCATTAATACGCACACGCGAGCATTCTTTGTGAGTGACGGCTGACACTGACGCCTTAGGAAGAGGAGGGCATGACTGCCTTCAGACACGTACCGAGGTCTGTCCAAAAAGTATCCAGCCATGCACTATGAAAAGAAGAGACACTAATTGAAGAAGATACAGGAAACAACGATGCTTCACTCTCCTTCAAAGTAGGCACCTCGCACAATTCGCTCAATTGCCATCAGCTGCTGCATCATAGTTCCCTGAATCTCATCGACAGTCTGAAATCTCTTTCTTCTCTTTCAAAGGTGATTTCAGTTTTGGGAAAAGCCGGAAGCCGCAGGGTGCCAAATCTGGACTGTAGGGGGGCTGAGTCACCTGGGTGATTTGATGTTTCACCAAAAAACTCTGCATGAGACGTGATGCAAAAGCTGGAGTGTTGTCACGGTGAAGCTGCCAATCACCAGTTGCCATAGCTGTGGCATTCCGAATCATCCAAATAGTTTTTGTGAAGGAATGTTCAAGCTTTACACAACATTTGACGCAGATTCGCCGCTCTACTTGCTCATTCATTTTGAATGTGACGGCCACACAGTACACAAGTTCACTCAATGGCATCTACTGCCCCCACTGACAAGTACAGTGAAGTCACCACTGTTCACTCACGCACATTCCGTCCACTCTCCTTGGCTGCCGGGTCACATCGATGTCGCACAAACTGTTCTCATTACATTAACAATGGCTGGAATTTTCCTGGACAGCCATTGTATTTTGGAAAACAATTCTAGGCAGTGGGGAAGAAAGGAAAGGGAAAGACTTTCTCTCCTATGCAGTGTGCCTTCTCTCCATTACAACTTACATGGGGGCGGCATTGCTATGAAGAATATCCCACTGAGGCTTTTCACAAATTCAAGTGAAATGGGATGAAATCAAAGTTTTACATTTTATAGGGAAAAGGGGGCAAAACTGAAGCACTGATTCTTCTCACTCTACTCTGTCTCACTCTGAGGACGGCAGTAGCCACTGACCTGTGACTCTGACATGAGTTGTAATATGGGGTCCTAGAAATGAAAGGGGCCTCTCAAGTAGTTTCATCAAACTTCTATCCTTGGCAAGGAAGCCCCAAACCATTACAAAGACTCAGTATTTAAGAAACTTTCCCACAGGCAATTTTTCCCAATACAACCTAAATTCTACCTCATAGAATGACGTGGACAGTTTTTCTTGTTCTCTGCAACGGACACGTGAAACTGCTCTTAGCCATAGCTAATGATCATAACCATTTCTCCATCATGTGGGTGGTATTTCCGGACTACGGGAAGACAGCACAGAGTAACGGGTAAGAATTCAGGCTTGGAGACAGACAGATTTGTTCTTAAGCCACAGATGTATGATCACAGGCAGTTTATTTAAGCTCTCTAAGCCTCAATTTCCTCACTCATAATGTGGGAAGGTAATACCGTTCAGCTGATCAAATTACTGTGAAGAATAGTCTAGAACAAGTGTTATCCGACAGAGAAGTATAATGTGAGTTGCAACTGTGAATCACGTATGTAATTTGAAATTTTCTAGCAGCCCCATTAAGGGAAAAAAAAAGAAACAGGTGAAATTAAATTAAACAGGTGAAATTATAGTAACATACTTAACCTGACATATCTAAAATATCATTTCAACATGTAAAAATATTAGTGAGATGTTTTACATTCTCTTTTTGGCACGACATCTTTGAAATTTACTGTGCATTCTGCATAGATGGTTTACGTCGAGTCAAACTAATCACATGTCAAGCACACGTGGCCAGTGGCGACCACATTGGAGAGAGTGCAGGTCTAGGAAAAGGCTGTAAAGCATTTAGCCACTCATCATCCTGGGCATGCAGTGCACCCTCCAAAGTTAGGTATTCTGTTAATATCATTAACATGATTCTTAGAGAGCTGCGTGATCTTCTCAAAACCTTCTCTTCTCTTCTTGGCTCTGCGTGCGGTTGCTCTTAGAGAAACTGGGTTGCTCAAGCCTGAGCCCTCCACTTATTTCAAGGGTGACTTCCTCATGGTCACACGCCATGTATCCTGTGGTGGGGGCCCTAAGAAGTGAGATCTGCATGCAGACTATATCCCTGGAGCTCCAATGACACATTAAACCCCAAGAAGCAGGCACCGCCACTAATCTGCCACCATCTCAAACAAATACAACAGGACAGGGCATTTGCCACGGCAACTGCTTGCTCCTACATTTTTTGCCTTACAAGGTGCAAGATGCTACACAATACACGGTGCCCAAAAGTTGATTTGATAAGTTAAACACAGTTAACCATATGACCCAGCAATTCCACTAAGTATGCCTGAGGGAGTTGTAAAGCACGTGCTCACACAAAAACGTGCACATGAATTTACACAGCCGTATTATCTACAACAGCCAAGAGTAGAAACAACACAAATTTCACCCACTAATGGAGGGATAAACAAATGGGGAATATCGACACAATGGCACGTCGTTCAGACATAGAAAGGAATAAAGGGCTGGTACATGCTACAGCCGTGGAGAAACCTTGAAAACATTATGCGGAGTGAAAGAAGCCAGTCACAAAAGGCCACATGGTGCAGGACTCTGTCGATATGAACTGTCCACAACGGGCAAATCCGTAGTGACAGGGGGCAGATTTGTGTTTCCAGGCACTGGGTGGAGGAGACAGTTGAGAGTATTTGCTGACAGGAATGGTGTTTCGTTCTGAGGTGACGGAAATGTTCTGGGATTAGATAATGACAGTGATTGCATAATATTGTGAGTGTACTAAAAACTACGGAGTTGTGTTTATTTTTATTTTTATTTAATGATTTTAGAGACAGAGAGAAAGGGAGGGAGAGAGAGAGAAACACCCATTCGTTGCTCTACTTATTTCTGCGTCCATCAGTTGATTCGTGTACGTGCCCTGACTGGGAATCGAACATGCGACCTTGGTGTATCAGAATGAAGCTCTAACCAACTGAGCTACCCTGCCGGGGCTGAGTTGTTCTTTTAAAAAGTTGATTGAAGCCCTGGCTGGTGTAGTTCAGTGGACTGAGCGTGGGGCCTGCGGACCAAACAACCGCGGTTCGATTCCCAGTCAGGGCACATGCCTGGGTTGCAGGCCAGTTCCCAGCAGGGGATGCACGAGAGGCAACCATACATTGATATTTCTCTCCCTCTCTCCTTCCCTTCTCCTCTAAAGATAAATAAATAAAATCTTCAAAAAGTTGACTGATGCCCTGGCTGGGTTGCTCAGTGGGTTGAAATGTTGTCCCGGACACCAAAAGGTTGCAGGTTCAATTCCCGATCACAGCAGGAAGCAACCCATTCATGTTTCTGTCACACTGATGTTTCTCTCACCCTCCCTACAGCCGATGAACGTATCCTCAGGTGAGCATTAAAAACAATAATAAAATTAAGTTAAATTTCTAAAAAGTCGATTCGTTGTTTGAGGGAAGCACAGTCAGATAGACAAGTACTGCCGGAGCCCAGGACAGGGAATCATTTGTAAGACTTTAAAAATAGATCACCCATGCCCAACATATTACTTGATAGCGTACCGTCTTTAACTAAAGTGTGCCTAAATCAGGCCTTTCCTCCCCATCAATTAAAATGGTTTACATTGAACGTAAACTGCATATTAACTACTAAGAGGGCACAAACCTCAAGGACGCACATACATGTACACACGTATCCACAAACATAAATGCGAGTAAGTGTGCCAGAACCTTCTGAAAGAATGTCCCTGCTGCTCCTTTGTACCTGCCCCGCAGCACGCCCGTCTCACCCCAGGGTGGGCCCACACCTCTCCAGCGGCCCCTCCCTACTGTGTGACCGTGGAGCGCAGCAGTTCGGGGATGGGCCGGACACAGCCAGGTAGCCTGCGTTCCAGTCCGGAACGCAGTAGGACTAGTTTTGTGACCTTAAACAACTACCTAACTCTTCTGTGCCTCAGTTTCCCTTTACAGTGGGGATGATAAGAGTGCCTGGGCTAATTGTCAGGATTAGGAAAGTTACAATATAAATATATTGTACATACAATATAAATAGAATAGAACACAATACAATATAAACATACAATATAAAGTGCTCAGAAGGATGCTCAGCCTATAGTAGATACTTCATAAGTGTTTTCTAAATAAAAATAAATCAATAAATAAAACCCTGTATCCCCCGCATGCTAACCTCGCTTGAATGTGCTTTCCCTCTTTCTAGAACATTTTTTCCCACGATAGCTCCTCTATTCTCTTCCTTCAGTACTTTGTTCAGTTACTGCCCCAGCAACCCTGACTATTCTACCCCACCTGACCCCTTTCTTGTTTATTTCTGTTGGTAGCATTTATTACTTTTTAATATACTAGATGCTCATTTGCTTATGTATCTCGTTTGTGACCCATCAGTTCCAACCAGAAGGCAGGGATCTTACCTGTCTGTTTCCTATGCAACCCTGAGCACCTAGGACAGTGGCTGTCACACAGAAGGCACCCCACTGTTTCCCGAGTGAACAGTGGTTACTTCTGGGACCCAGTGGCCCTGGGACTGGAACGGGAGTGAGACGTAGCTTTCCCTAAATGCCCTTTTGCACCATTTTATATTTTACCACATGCTTAAGTTCTTTCACAACAAGGAAAAGTGAGAAACAAAATAATGGGAATAAAAGGGTATGTGGACCTGAGGGAGAAGCCAGTAGCACAAAACAGTAAGACTTCAGGTATCTGTGGCCAGGGGAGGATTCGGGAAGAAAGGCCGCCTTTAGGCCTTACCCCTGAGAAAAAGTGGAATGACTCCTCAGAAATGGCACACAGCCTGGGCTTGAAGCACAGCATGTACACAGGACAGCAAGGTGTCTTAAAAAGTCTGTTTTTCCATTGTGCAAGACGTGTCCTGTACCTACGGGTACAATGAGAAATTTTTCCATGGCAAAAAGCCTATTTCCAGGCACAGTAAACAGAAGTGTTTGCACAGGGCTGTTTGCCCACTTCCACCACTGCGGCACGGACAGGCAGGTGGCCTCAGTGCCTGGGAGTCCTTGGGCAGGAACAGCCGATCCGTGTCCACAGCCATCCTGGACACGAGGGCCCTTTCTCATTCCCTAACAGACCCTCTGGAAACTGATAAAGACCACAGGATCTCATATAAGAGACCTGGACTTCCAATGAACTATTCTGTAAACTTATCCCAACTGGTTTGGAGTAAAGCTCTGCTCTAAGTTATCTTTGGGGTCCCCACCTCTCTTTTTAGTGTCTCCGTTTCCGTCCTCTTGCTTCACTACTTCTCTGCTCCCTCATGTCAGGAGACCAACTGATAAGTCACTAGCCCCTTGGATAATGTATTGTTCATTCTACAAGTTTTTGCCTCTAAAAAATGGCCAGTAGGAAAGAAATAATAATGTTGATGTTATTGATAATAATGAGGGTGATGACAGCCATAGCTGATGGTAGCAGTTATTATTCATTGAATATTCACTAAACACAGATACAATTTATCTTATTGAATCCTCCCATAATCTAATGAGGTAGGCATTACCATACCCATGTTATAGATAAGGAATGAAAAATCACATAGCAAATGGCAGATGAGGCATTTTGAAGAACTGTCTCTAAAAATTTTTGCTGTAAGGAATTGTGTCATATCATTCAAACGAATGACTTTATAAGGTGGAAACTTTGACCTTGTAGAGACAGAGCTGGGAAGAGTCAGATAACCACAGCAACCCTGAGCAGCAATGAAATTGACCACAGAGACTTGAAAATAAATGCCCACCTAGGTTCAGTCCTGACTAACAAGCATGAGATTACCTGGGGCAAGTCATACAACCTCTGTGTGTTTGAGATTACTGTTGAATTCGGTGAGATAATGCCAGTTAAGTGCTTGCAACAGTGTGTGTGTGTGTGTGTGTGTGTGTGTGTGTGTGTGTGGCATTTAGATGCCCTACATTTTGATTGCTATAAATTCCTACTATCAGAACAATTTATTTCTAGCTTCCAAATAACAGAAGTGATTTTCAACTGACTTTATAATGTAGTTGTTGATCCCTTTTCTATAGGTGTTTATTAAAAAGGCAATATAACAATAGAATGTCAAAGGGAATCACTCCAAATCCCATTTCTCTAACAGCAGTTATTTTTAGTTTTGCGCGTTGCCTTCAACTCCTGTGAATTCTGAGACGTTACACAGAGAGCACACTACACTGAGTCATTTTGGACTTTTATCTCGCTCCGTCACAAACCAGCTGGTAGACCTCAGGGGAGTCCGTTTTGCCTTAGTTTCCCAAAGGATAAAGTGAAGAGGCAGGACCAGATGGTCTTTCAAATCTCTCTAGATCTCACAGCCTACGAGTTTTATCTATCATCTACTTCCTTTTTTGCTTTCTTAATATTTAAGATGCGTGTGAGAGATATTTGCCATGTTAGTTACCATTCTAAACAATGGGAAATAAAGTTTCACGTAGTGGATTCCGCAACTGTAAGGTTATAATTAACTCCCCCCGACCAAGGAATTTCAAAAGTAGTAACCAAATTACCAAAAAGCTATAGAAGTTAACATTTCAATATGTTTGTAATATATACGTTTGCAACTAAAATACTGGCAATTCCATACATTAATTATAAGTAAGCATTTAGTTTGACAGGCCTTTCTAATCTTCACTGATATACAGTTATTAATTCAGAACATAAATACAAAAGTGTTACTTCGGTATATTTTTTCCATGTGGCATTATTGATTTCTAAAGTTTCTCTACAAAAATACCAGGAAGAGGAAAACAAAGAAGAAACGAAGAAGGAGTGACTCTACCTGACTTAGTTCCTACTGGCAGAAACACATCTACGTAAATGTCTACAATGTCTGTAACTATTAATGGGATGAAGCAATCCCTCTCCCGCACTGCCGCTTGGCGTGTAACCTGTTGTAACCTTTCTAGAGGCATTTGACAATAGTAATCAAGAGCTTAACTATGCTCCTACCCTCTGGCCGGGTAATTCCACTCACAGGAATTTGCACTACAGAATAATAAGCGCACACATGCTTTGTTGCAGTATTATCATAGAACTATAAAGATTTGAAAAGAATCTAGATGTCCAGAAATAGAAGAATGTCTAAGTAACTGATGTCACACACAGTATATCAAATATACATGTACATAAATGTATATACATGGTTATTGCTTTTAGAGAGAGAGAGAAACATCGATTTGTTGTTCTACTTACTTACTTATGTATTCGTTCGTTGATTCTTGTACGTGCTCTGAGGGGGGATCAAACCCGCAACCTTGGTGTATTGGAACGATGCTCTAACCAACTGAGCTACCTGGCCAAGGCCTAAATCTGTATACATTCATGATATATATGTATATGTGGGTGAACATTTTTCCTCCCTCAGCCAGATCACGGTGTAGACACCAAGGGTTCTTATGGCTACTGTCTTAGTCACTATTTCTAGGTCTTTTTAGTGAATAGAGGAGCTGAAAATTACATATGTACTTTTATATATGCTTCAAAGTTTCTATCACTAACTTCTAATTCAAATTCAGAACTACAGGGTAATTAGCTAACCTTTCCTTTTTTTTAAATCCGTATTTTCTCCCTCCCAGGCTGAGAATTCTGATTCTCAAGGACACCAAGCACGATAGAATCAGAATAGCCTATAACTAACACTTGCTTGTTCCATGTTCCCCAGGCCAGCAATGTCAGCATCACCACCAGCCGTGCGGTGACCAAGAACTGACGAAAAGTGTTTCGTAGTTCTTTCTGTTTTCAGGGTGCGCCGCACGGTGACTATGGCAGTCAGATTAAGGTTTCTCAAAATAACGCTCCGTATGCTAACAACTGGGTACACAATTAGGCTTTTTTTAAAAAATAGGAATTGCATTTTAAAATGAATATTTTTATAATTAGGTAAAAGATCTACATGATTCCAAAGTCAAATTTATGAAACAAGGTCAATTAAAAAAATCTAGTTTCTATCAGTGTCCCTTCCATTTCTTTCCTTTCCACCTCTTATAGGTAACTATTATTTTGTTTGTTCTTTAATATAGGCAAATATATATCTAATACATGTGTAGGTCTGTATATGTTTATATATAAATGCATGTAAATATATATTTATATCCACTTTTACATAAATGAGAGCATCCTGGACTACTTTTCTCCTAGTTGCTGTTTTACTTACAATATATCCTAGTGATTAACCCATAGAAATATATCTAAAGATTCTTAATTCCATTTTGTAGCTGCACAGAATTCCACTGTGTAGCTGTACCACACTCTGTTCAACCACTCCTCTATTAATAGATTGTTCGTTTCCAGTCTTTTGCTATTAGAGTTTCGGTCCTATGGTTCTGTAACATAGTTATATATACTTAAGTCCATCATCTCATACCAATAGCAGGGGAGCCATCACAGACTATTAGGGTCATGTCAAAAGAACTGAGGAGCCAATTCGAAGATGCTACCACAGGCCGAATAGGGATAATTTCGGCATTAATGAGAATAATAAATAAAATACCGAATTACAGTGTTTCAATTAATGAGTTCAAATGGTAATTAAAAAACAGAAACAAGAAAACAGAACACCTACTTGGCCATCATTGGCACGTGCCAGAAATAAACTCAAGGAATAATAGGATTACAATATCACTAGTTTGTGAGCCTCGATGGACTGATGGATCTGGGCGACACCATAAAAGAAGAGATGATTACACATCATGCCCCTCCCAATGACAATGCACAAAACTACCTGTGAGCAGTCTTGCCAAAAAACCGATCTGACTCTCATAAAGCCAACAGACGGCTTTAAGAAACTGAGAAGACAGGAGAACATGTCCACCGCGCACTGGGGATGCAAGGAGGGAAATGCAGCCCCTGGGAAGCGCTGCTGGACGAACAACTGGGTTTCTTCAACAAGAAACTGCACTGGAAACCACGTGTATTTGAAAAGATCTAACAGACATATCGACCAAGCTCAGCACTGTATGGGGACCTTATCTGAATCCTGCTTCAAACAAATTGTAAATGTGCATTAAGACATTTATGAGATCATTGAACTTTTGAATGTAGACTGAATATTTCACATTATTAAAAGTTTTTTATTCCCTTCTCCTCAGCCCCTTCCATTTGGCAACCATCAGCTTGTTCTCTGTATCTACAGGTCTGTTTCTGTTTTGTTTGGCTGATTCATTTATTTTGTTTTTCTAGATTCTACAAATAAGTGAGATCACATTCTTTATAATCAGGAAAAAGTTATTTAAAAGGAAAAACCTTTTAGCTGTTTGACAATATCATTCTCATAATTCAAATAGAATTCACTTGTCATGCAGTGAATAAAATTACTTTGTATGTTTTAAATATAATTGGGCAAAACAATTTATTCAATATTTAATTACATTTAATTTTGATTAGGTACCAATACTCTTTCATGAGATTTGGAAATCCCGTCATTTAATATAATAAGATAATCTTAAAATTATAGCTTAGGAGTAAACAGTTAATTTTTTTTCTCCTTCTTACATAACACAAAAACAACTGATCCAGTTTGGCATAAACTTTCTCCTCCAAAGTCACCTTTGTGCTGAAATTCAGCACCTCACATTTCAGTCAAATAACTTGCAGATGAGACAGAGTTTCTTAACACAATTTTCTTGTAATTTTACTACAGTGTTAGTTCCTGGTAACTTGGGAAAATCCTTTTTTCATAGTTAAATAGGTCAGGTGAATGCTTCTGTCTCCTACTTTCTAATATGCAGAGAGAACAGGGAGTTTAAATAACTCCTTTTGTGTTGCCGAAACAAATGTAAAACTATGACAGTAGATGCAATTAATGAAAAAGAGAGTTAATGGGTATTTTTAGCATATTAATAGTTAATAGTGATACTGTAGGGTTTGTCATCCAATTATGAGAAAATTAGTCCTTAAGATCAGTAAAATTTTAAACTGAGTTACAAAAACAAGTATGTTTTATAATTACATATAGACATTTAATTATATCATCATCTGAATCTTCTTTAATCAGATAACAGTCTCTTTATTTATTTTGAAAGACATTTAATTTATACAGTTTTCTTTCTTTGTTACTATGTCATTTTCTCCTAAAGAAACCATAGTCCACTCTTGTTATGAAATATACTAACAGATTATCATTAGAGTAACATTATATTCTGAATGTAGACTTGAAAACAAAGTTATCGGTAAACGAAGTCATTCATTTAGAAGTGACATTTTCTAATTTAAAAAATGGCCCATTTGTCCATTTGAGTTCCGTGGATTGTTTTACACTTCATATAAACTCAATCTGCATCTACAGCTATGTGCCAGGCTTTGTGCTACGTATTTTTGTACACGATCTCAGTTATTTTCTACAAACAATATCCCTATGAAATAGTTATTTTGGAGAGAGGTTAAGTTATTTGTTCAAGGTTACACAATAATGTAGTTGGGTGCAAATCTTGTGTTACAACTTTTAAGTTTATGAACACTGGTGATTGAGAACATTTGTAGCAGCCCTTGGTTTGTGACGAGCTTTGCACTAGAAAGTACGTCCGGTCAGCTCAAGGGCTGGTAGTCATCTGTCCTACTGTAAAGTCAGGGTTCTCCGCCTCCCCTACACACTGAAAGCTGTACCGGAAATGCAACGTGCTTCCTATTGCAGCCAAGATGGTGCCGGCTGAGATGGAGCCCCTCTCATGAAGAATCCGACCAAGAGGCATTGAAGAGAAGGGACAGGCCAGTCTGTTCTTCACGGCAGCAAAGCCCAACTGGCTTTCCACCTCGATCATTTAAGGCATTTAAGAAGGTTCAGACATCTCTTAAGCCTGGGAATACACAGTGTTTTGATTTGGTGACCAGCAATCTAAAAGTCAACCTGAGAAAGTTGATTTCTTGACCTATTTCCATCAAGGGTCACTTGTTTCATCCCAATGGACTCAAAGCTAAGAATTAAAAACCCCAACTTTAGTAAATTATATGTTTGAAATACCAAGAGTTCTAATTAGACGTACATCCCAAATGCCAGTAGAACCCACTCTATTCATTTACTCATAACTTCATGAAAAACTGTTTGTTTGGGATGTGGTTTTTAAAAAGCAATTTACCTTCAGGCTGAGTTAAAGAATGGAACATGTGAGAAAAGAATTTTCCAGCTTTTGTTGACTCAGTGATGAAAAGGAAAAATATGTTTATAAAAATTTGGCTGCTTGGTAACTCAAAAATAATTGATCTAAGAACCTTGAAATTTTGCACGTTAAAGGCTAAGTCCAATTACAAATTTCAAACATAATTTTCCAGTGTAAACCCTTGTTCTAGCTTCTAATGCTACGAAATCATTCTAATGGGCATCAGCTAGGCATCAAATTATTAACTATTCCTATAAAGTTGTGCTTGAAGTTACTGCTGGAATAGTTTATTTGTAGAAACATAAATACAGTTACACAATACTTTGGAAGTAGACTTGAACTAAAGGATCTTAAAAATAAATAGGAACAACAAAAATAAAACATGACTAACTCTCCTGCCACCATCAAAACAAATGTTTCCAAGGACTTGAAGCCAAGAACTAACAGAAATCCATAAACACAAAGGCCAAGATAATCTGTTGAATCTACTAGGTCTCTCTGTATGTGACACATCAAAATTCTAAACTCCAAATAAAAAAACCTACCTGCTTTGAAGGAAAAAAATGTCAAAGAACATTGACCTTTTCTGTTTCTCCACTACCACAGGAATCCCAGCTTGCAGTTGATTTAAAAATTACCGGATCTCCCAAAATTGTGGAAGATGGATGTCTTAAAAGTGCAGTAGGTTTGATCGCATAGGTCATATCCACATTAGTGAGGTTGTAATTACTGAGGGGAGGGTAATCTAGTTCATCCATTTTAATAACCAGTTCTTTGTCAGATTTGCTATGGAGCCAGTGCAACTTAATTATTAAGGCACAATCATATTAGATTGAACTATTTTTCAATCCAAGCGTTTTTATTATGGAGGGACAGCTGGAGCGATTTAGGCAATTGTGTGCTTCCTTTCTCCTTTTCTCTATCTCCGTTCTTGCTTATGTATAAGGTATTGAACTGAACTTCTTTCACTCTTAATGTTTCCCATCTTGTTGTTTTCTTTTAGAGAAATTTGAACTAGATTTTAAAAAGCTGCAGGGTAAGTGTTGGTGGCTTGCTCCCAGACTGCTGATCTGGAGAACAACAGACCAAATTCCGGCTGCCCGGAGAAACCCTGCACACACAACTAAATGCATCATCTGGATGTTATCGGACCTCTCCCAAGCACTTCCTCGGGTGCCCCACCTACGCAACCTCTCCTTGTATCCACGCACACACCACTTCTTCTCATTTGGTTGCAATATTGCTAAAGGGCATGGTCACTTGAAAGGAAGCTGAGCTTGGAGTCAGAATCCATGTGTGAGTTCCAGCTCTTCAGAGCACCAGTTAAAGGCAATTTCGTGCAGTGGGTAAGTGCGTGCCTGCTGAAGCCACTTTCTAGCTGTGAGACTCTAGGCGAGTTATGTAAATATCGTGCCTCAGTTTTCTCACTTATAAAATGGTGATGATATCAATAATGACTTCATAGAATTGTTGGGAAGGTCAAATGTCTTAATAGGGCTTAGAACAGAGCCTCAGGTATCCTAAGCACTCAGTAAACGTCAGTAATTATTATCACTAGCTTCATGACCTTGGGGAACTCACGTTACCTCTATGAGACTCTATTTCTTCCTACAAAAAGGGATCAGAACTTCACATGGTCTTCATGAAGACCGAATAAACTCACACAACGTAGGTGACAATCATTTTAAAAAAACACATCCAAGTATTAGACAACTCTTTCAATCAACTAGAATTAGCTCCTTTCTGCTCTATGCTTCTATACTACTTAAGTTACATACACATACACACGTAACACGCACACGCACCTGCTGTAGCACTCGTCACATTGTATCACAAGAATCTGCTTACCCGTCCACACCCCCCACTAACAGTGCATCCTCTGATTCCCCTCTGCACTCTCAGCACGCTGGACGTACCTGGTACAGGACAGGTACTCAATAAATATTTGTCCAAACGACTGAGCAGGAATTCTCAATGCTTTTGCCAAGAATGATGGATTATCACTTTCTGCCAAGTGTCCTCAGCAGACCACCTGAAAATGTGCTTGTTTTTCCTCAGCCACAATATATTGAGATTCTGTCATTTCGCATGCAGCTGTGTGGTTGCATCCACTTATTCCTTTTACTTAATAAATAATTACTGAGCATGTATTGTGTGCCAGGTCCTATGCTGGGCTCCATACAGTGTACCACCGGTGGCAAGTGCCCAGGCTAATTTAATTCCCACGTACTGTATTGGAAGGACCTATTTACTGTTGAATCATTTATGATGGGAGATAAGTTCCTTGGTTCGATTACTTCCAACAGAATCTTAGGGTAGGAACAAAATGATTTTTCAGAACTGGTAGCCCTTATAGAATAATAAAGGTTGGGGATCCGACTGCCTAAGCTCAAATTCTTGCTTTGTTTTGTACAGTAAATCCTTGGACAAATTATTTAATCCCTTTAAGTCTCACTTTTCTTGCCTGTAAGATGGTGCTAGTAGAACTGATGTATTCATGGCAACCCATATTAATTGCTTATTACAATATCTACCAAATAGTAAGCACTTGTAAGTGCTTTCTACTGTGATTAATCCAGTCCAGTACGCCGGTGTTTGAACTTCCATCACAAATGCACTCAGTGAGTGGGACATGCATGCCCAGCTTCTGCTTGAATTACCAACAGGGGTAGGACACTTACGACCTCCAGCAGTTGTCTAATCTAATCGTTGAAAATTCTAGTGGCTTGTAATATATATGCTTACATTTTTCACTCATGGGTCCTTGATCTGTCATTCGGGATTGCCTAGGAGCAACCGAATCTCTCCTCTGCAGTACAGCCTAGCTCTTGCCCTCCTCCTCACACACCCACACACAACCTGAGCTCCTTGAATCATTTCTGCTATGACACCGATGACCAGATCCCTTAAAGATTTTATTTATTTATTTTTAGACAGAGGGAGAGGGAGAAAGAAAGAGAGGGAGAGAAATATCAATGTGTGGTTGCCTCTCGTACGCCCCACGCTGGGGACCTGGCCTGCAACCCAGGCATGTGCCCTGACTGGAAATTGAACCAGCGACACTTTGGTTTGCAGGCCATTGCCTAGGCCACTCCACTGAGCCACACCAGCCAGGGCATCCTTTTTACTTTTCTTGAAAAATCTGTTGCTTATCAATGTCTCTCTAAAGGTTGAAAATCCAAATTCGTGAAACATAACAAATGTGGCCTGATCACCAGTGAGCACTGGAGAACTACTTTCCCACTTGCACACTCTGTTTCTATTAATACAACAAAAGATTGATTTTTTGGAAGTTGTATCACACTGTGTTAATTCATCATCTACTCATAATCAACGGGAGACTAAAGCTTCCTATGTGAGCAATTGTAGGCCATCTCGCCCTCTACCTGTACTAGTACAATTGAAGTTTGGGATCTATGAGTACTTTATATTTGTCCTCATTGACTTTATATTGTCCAGTGTGATTCATCGTTAGATTTTGTCACGCTTTGCAGGGCAGGGGAATTCTGATCACAGCACCCAACTTATATGTTATTCCTTCTAGCTGTGTGTCATCTCTAGATTTGTTCAGCACACCATCAATGTTGTCATCGTTGTCAGCAATAAAACATTAAGGGGACGAGGCTGCAAAGCAGACTTGCGTCTGCTCCCTAGGGGTCCCTAGGTATGCATAAGACATCATTTAGTCAATCAACAAATATTTATTGAGTGCCTACCATATACCCAGTATTAAGCACATAGTGGCAAACAACAAAAACAACAACAACAAAAAAAAAACCCCGAACACCCAAATCCCTGTCCCCATGAAGCTTACATTCTAAAAGGGGAAATAAAGAATAAACGAATAAGAAGAGAAATACATAATGCTGAGTTTTTTTTTAAGTGAAAAACAAAGCAGGTAAGGGGCTAGAGAAGGTTACCAGCCCCTTAGTGGCTGGAGGGAGTGAGGGGTTGTCCGTAGGCAGTAAGGACAATGCAGAGTTGTTTGAACTTCGAGTGCACCGCTCGCGTCCTGCATTCTTAGTGTGCATCTGGCCCCAAGGTGTCCCAGAGTGGCCTGCCAGTCTTTCTGATTGCTCAGAACTCACTTTTCTCTATGTGTAGTCATATTAGGAAAAAATCGAGA
>PVKM010003711.1:0-56468 GCA_004027735.1 Carollia perspicillata | reverse complement strand
ATGTCCATGTATCATAAGTTCTTTAGCTTCTACATTTCCCACACTACTCTTGCCCTCTCCCTGTCTATTTTCTCCCCACCGTCTATGCTACTTATTCTCTGTACCTTCTCCCCACCCTCTCCTCCCACTCCCCTGTTGCTAACCTTCCACGTGATATCCATTTCTGTGGCTATGCTCCTGTTTTAGGTGACCGCTTAGTCTGCTTTTGTTTTTGGTGTGGATGTTAATAACTGTGAATTTGCTGTCCTTTTACTGTTCATATTTTTATCTTCTTTTTCTTAGGTAAGTCCCTTTAACATTTCATATAGTAAGGGCTTGGTGATGAAGAAAAGCTCAGAGTCCCAGAGCCAATACTTTTGAGCAAGCAAGAGATAGCCGATCTATCAGATGCACAGTTCAAAGCACTGCTAATCAGGATGCTCACAGAATTGGTTGATTTTGGTCGCAAATTAGATGAAAAAATGAAGACCTTCATAAGTGAAATGATAGAAAATGCACAGGGAGCCAGTAGTGATGGGAAGAAAACTGGGACTCAAATCAATGGAGTGGACCAGAAGGAAGAAACAAACAACCAAGCAGAAAAGAATGAAGAAACAAGAATTCAAAAAAATGAGGAGAAGCTTAGGGACCTCCAGGACATCTTTAAACGCTCCAACATCTGAATTATAGGAGTACCAGAAGGGGAAGAGGAAGAGCAACAAGTGGAAAACTTATTTGAACAAATAGTAAAGGAGAACTCCCCCAATTTACCAGCTTACCTCTGCAGAAAACTTACACCTGTGTTCAGTATGGTTTAATGATGTTTAATGATATTTGGTCATCGTCCTTCCATTATGATTTGTCATTTCATGATGTCCAATCATATGATGTTAAAAGGATAAATTGTACTTGTAATTAGTATCTCCCTGCTAGTGTCTTTTCTCCCACTCTCTCTCATTTTCTAACCTTCAGCAGTGGAGGGGCTAGTCTGTAAACGCTCATAAAAATACGGCAGCATTCAGAGAAGTAGTAACAACATGACTGGGGATAGACACGGAACTCCTGCAGAGAGGGAACCAAAGCGCTCCCAGAGAGCATTGCGGGCACACCTTATTTTATTGCTCTTCACTTTATTGGGCACATGATGCCTTATTTTACAAACCGAAGGTCTGCAGAAACCCTGCATGTCAATGGACCCATTTCCAACAGGTTCTGATGATGGTTAGCCTTTTTAAAAAATAAAGTATTTTTAAATTAAGTACATACATTTTTAGACATAATGCTATTGGACACTTAATGGGCTAGTATAGTATAAGCATAAGTGTTATATGCACTGGGAAATCAAAAAACTCCATGGGCCTTACTTTATTAAGAAATTTGCATATTGTGGTATTCTGGAACTGAATCCGCAGCATCTCCAAGGTATGCCTGTACTAGGTTCTCTTAGTGTTTTCTTTTAAGTTTTAGTGGTGCTGTAAAGCAATGCTCAATATTCACATCATGTGAAGCAAATGAAAACATCTTAAATGGAAAGAGCCACAAAAAGAACAACAAGTTCAATTAGACTGAAGGAAAACATCTTCCCTAATTGGAAAAAGTGAAGCCCACCAGACAATATTTTTTAAAAAGACAATTATTTTACTTGGATGTTTAGTCAGTGTTTGGTCCGAAGATGATTTATTTCCCCCTGATTGTTAAGGGGGAAATGGTAAGTAGTAAATAAAGGAAACACAAAAATGCACAAAGGAGGAAAATGATTCTCTCCTAGTCCAACCATCCAGAAACAGCCACTGGTAACAACGGCTGTCCTTCCTGCTACAAGTTTCCGTATACACACATGGGTACGTGTGCTTACAAATTTGGATCGTGCTTTATATACATCACTTAATGTCAATTTAATGTCAGTTCTTCTGACATTACACATTCTTCCAAAACATGAATCTCAGTGGCCTCAGAATAGTCTACTGATGTGTCACAAAATTTGTTTACTCCATCTCCTTCTGGTGGATATTTAGACTGTTCTTTTTCTGTACTTTACTATCATAAATAATGCTGGGATTAAAAAAAAGCTGTGGCCATATTGCGAGTTACTCGGTACGATGCCTGATGTATAGGGTGGAACTGCCCTTTGCAGAGATGGCACGGTCTTACAAAGGGTGCCGGTGAGGGAGCCCACGGAGCTGCAGCTGCTTACGACGGAGCGGGAAAAAAATACAAGCCATCACAATACGGAGAGCTTTCTGAAAATGTGAAATAAAATCCTTTTTTAAAAAGGAATCATTTTCCCCAAGTAACTGCATTTATAACTTTTAAAAATTAGAATTTATACAGAGTTAATATCTTTAGAAAGAACTTTTTGATCACTCCTGCCTCTAACACATGTTACCTTGTATTGCTTATAAGTATTTTAAGTTCATTATGCAGAGTAACTACGCTTTAGAATTCTGTAAGGCTTGTAGCAGACTATTCAGAGAAATGTATGTTTTTCTTAAAACACAAGCTCCCTTTTTAATGCCACACTTTCTTTGTGGAGTATGCATGAAGCATTTTTAATGAGTCCTGGCCTTTGGTTCCACTCATTTTACTAAATATATTATTATAATAATTATATAATTTGTGCATTGCATGTATGTGAGTAAAATCAGATAATAGCACATAACACAAAAGCTGACCTGGACTAGGAGTTGGGGAATATTTTCACCTATTCAATTCATTACATTACCTCATGTATCAGGTTGCCTACGAACTTTGGACACTGTTACTGCTGATCAAAAATGTCTTAGGACTATCATACTATATTTCCTGGGGTTTGAAATCCGAGAATGGAAAAGAGTTATAATTATTGAATTAACATTGTAAAGAATGGACAGTTCGTCATTCTCTTCACATGTTTTTAAATAATCTATTTATATTACCTTGACAATTGGAACAATGCAAACTTTGTCACTATCTGCTTAATAATTATTCCATTAAAGTTGAGTTAGACAGAAAAATGTCACTTCACTGTAGAAATGGCAAGTAACTATCTTTTGAATATGTAAATTCTTACCTTTAAGGTTTTTTTTTAAGCAAACAAGTAGGTTGAGGATAGCCGACCACGGCAGAAACACACTTTTTTACTGTTTGAGATGCTTGTCAACACAGCAAGAATGACAGTCCTAAAGTAAAAACTACCTTGTTTTTCTCCAGAAAAATCTCCAGGCAAGAACTTTGTCCTATCACTATGGCTTGAGGGTTATCCTTGGGGGCAGTAATGAACTCCCTGAATGATCAGGTGATTAATTCACTGAGTGCTAAATACTTTGCAGGTATTACATAGTGTGCTTACATTTAGGTTTGATTTGCTTGCTGGTTTATGAAAATTCCTAAGCACTGAAGGATAACTCAAATCACTCCTTATGCCAGATAAAATAATAGTTCATCACAAACAATAGACTTTTGCTAATTTTTATTAGACATATCTAAAATATTAATGTAAAAATAATATTGTAATAACTATGTATGTCAGATGGATGCTAGGCTTATCAGGGTGATCAAAGTTTATATAACTTTGCAAGTTATATAAATGTCTATTCAATATGATGTACACCTGAAACTAATGTAATGTTGTATGTCAATGGTAATTGAAAAAAAAATACAAACAAGTAGCATCATGACCATACTGCTGGAAGCTTTCCTGAAGCTCTCAACATTGGTGCGGTCCCCTGCCAGGGGAGTCCAGGAGGCAGGACAGGCAGGGCTAACAGGGCTTACAGTGCTGTAAGAATCACAAGCAAAAAAGGAGGTAGCAGGGTAACAGTTCTACTGGCTCTTCGAAACAGATTCACTTTAACTAATAGCTTTCCATCAGTTTATAATCTGCTTCCACTCTGACAAGAATTACAAATACAGCCTAATGGATTCTTCAGAGTGCTTCTCAGTATAACTTTAAATATCGTGGTAGATTAGTTGCAAAGATGGCTGCAACCTTATCTCTCAGCTCGCAGGCCTTTTGCAATGAGATTTTGCTACTCCTCCCATCAGAAGGTAGAATCTCTTTCTTCTCCCCTAGAATCTGGCTGGCCTCATGATTTGTTTTAAGCGACAGAAAGGGGTAGAAGTGATGATGTGTGGCTTCTGAAGCTGTGCAGTGAGGAAGCCCGCACTAACCTTGCGGAAATGCTGTCGACACGAAGAGCTGGCTCCCCTGGCTGAGAAGCCCAGGTAAGCCCATTTCCCAGATGTCTTACTGGGAAGCAGCCATCGGCGCTTCTGGATTAGACCAGCAGGAGAGTGATCTCATCAACCCACAGGATCAAAAGAAATAATAAATCACTGTTTTAAGCCACCAAATATTGGAATGGTTTGCCATACATCGATAGATAATTGAAAGATGTAATCTAACATAATATCTCATAGGGAAGTTAGGAAAAAAAGCATTTATAAAGCTAAGAACTTTATTGACTTTTTTGGTTATCTTCTCTGGACTAATGACTTACGCATGGCAGAGGCTTTTCCTGTGTAACCGGGAGGACAGTTGCAGTTTCCAGTTTCTATGCTGCACTGACCTCCATTCTCACAGGATCCACAGGGAAACTGGCAGTCTGGTCCCCATAGGCCATCAGGGCAGGCTGGTAAAACGAGAAAGAGAAAGAAAAGAGCTAAGACTTGTAATAAATCAAGACGGTCCCAGATTTTTGCTGTAGCCTAAGTGTGTTGGAAAAGCGTTGTGTGTGTGTGCGTGTGTTTATGAGTGTGTGAGTGAGTGCATGAGTGTACCGCTGGGCGGCAAAAAAACATTTGAGTAGCCTCCAAGGATTTATAGCACTTCCAAAACATTCCCTGAAGAAATCAACATGATGGCGTATCTTGTCACTTTGGAAACACAGATACAAGGGTTGGCTTTTTTTTTTTTCTGCTGAAAATGTGGTTTTTCAGACAGTAACAATGGAAGCAATTTTGATATATGCCTTTGGAGGCAGTTGCACAGAACAAAACCTGAAAATGAGATGTAATTTGTACAGGAAGCTTAGAAGGCACGGTGCTGGGGAAGCTGTCCCCAAATGCCTGCCTGTATCCTGTTCTCCTAGTCTTTACTTCTATTGTAAACCGGAATAATCACCCCAGAGGTTTGTAATTTGTGTATTTATAAGAGCACACAATGGTATAAAGTGGAGAAAGTGCTGCTTTGTTGAATGTCCTTTGAGTTGGGAAAGAGACTGGTGCTGCATGACCACTGGGGGCTCAGTAAGGGTTTTAGCACATGTCCGACCATCGAAACCACCTGAATTAGACACCTGGTAGAGAACCTCCTTTTCCAACAGGTAAAACAGTGAAGCTTTTCTAAACTTATCACAACTGTGGAAAGTGACATCAGACCGAGTTGGCCAGTGAAGTATTTGCTTTCCTGGGCAGAGTTCTCCTGAATTACAGAATCGTTCAATTTTCTGGGGCCGTTATGCCATTTATGGCTATTATCGGTTGACTACTTAGTCTGTGCCACACACTTTACATAAATGAGCTCACATTTTCATAAAAATTACCAGTGACATAGGCAACTTCACCTTCATTTTAAATAAGAACTGAGGCTTGGAGAGGTTGAATTACATTCTCTGGGTCATACAGCTTGTAAGGAGCACAGTCAGAACTGAGCTCAGATCCTCTGGCTTCTGAAAGTAGTGTGTTCGGGCACTACACCAAACTTATGCCACAATACTAGCTACTCAGCATCTTTCGAGTCAATAAACCTGCTCTTAGAGACCCACCAGATTTCAAATTAAAGTTCACTTCATGGGGAACTATTGTAGCAAAAATCTGTCCTTATTATAATGACACACGGGTTGAATGACGAATGAGCCTTCTCGGATGGACTCAAGGGACTAGCTCGGCCAGGGCCCACTACATCAGGGGTCTGTTTGCAGCTAGGCTCAAAACACCCCAGGCCACAAACTAATCAAAACAAAAACACTGGCTGGTTCTTTTTCTTCCCCCTCTCTCCTTTTTGCTATATCACAGATTGGTGTAGGAACCAGCTCTTCTGCTCTTAAAAGTCATTGCTGATGGGCTAAATAAGCTCTGGTGTTGATTGGGGAGAGCACAGTTCATTAGTGCCATTGAAACAATTTGCGGTCTTTAATGAACTATTCATCTGCAATCTAGACACAGGTCTGGAGTCAAGATTTTTAAAGATTCGTCTAGCTCTAGGAGCACTTGGACCACTTCACTCCTTTGAAAAAGAGAAAGAAAAACAGGCTGATTTTCATCATGCACATGTCTTGGAGAGCTCTTTCTGCCTTGATTTCTGCTGCCAATCAGGGCAATCCCGTTCACCTACTCTGATTCATAATTTCATTTTGCGGTTACACAAAAATATCAGAATTGGACAAAGTTATCTGATTGAAAAATAATATGTTTTCCAGAGATTATGGTGACCTCTCTATTTTGCTGATTTACATATACTTTCAGCTCATTTTCCTTCACAGTGGGAATCTCAGAAGCATTTTCCAATGATGTATTTTCAGCAGCTACTTTAAGGAAATGTTGTCAGAATAAATTAAATATACCCAGGTATGTGTACATGGTATTGTCTCTTCATGCCTTGCCTTCTGGGGCATGGCTTCTCTAGTGGGGAAATGAACAAGGGGTTGGCTCAGGCCTTAAAAGCCAGTGGAAGCAGGAAGAAGTTCAGAGATTGGCATGGAACCCACTCTCACGCCACAGAAAACACCTTTGTGTAATGTCAGACTTCTGTTTCTCCATGTACATTTCCCCGCTGCTTAGAAAGGCACAACCCAGCTTCCTAAATAGCCCTCACTCCACAGAATCTAGATGGACGCTGTTTCCTCCATGCTCCATTTCAACAGCCACAGGACGACCGAGGGGGCCTAGAACACTTCCTCCCTTCTGGTCAGCTCTGACGGGCCCTGCGGCTCTCTGAGGAAGCTCATGCAAGGAGTAGCCTGCAATACACAAGTGCCAAAGACAACCCCAAACCCAGGGCCTGTGTCTGTGAGTTCACCCAATGGTATGACAGCTTCCTTTCAGACTCATCAAATCTCCTCCTGAATTTAAACAAGAATTTTAAATGATTGCCCTTTGGATCATGTCAAAAGCAAAACGTTCATTTGCTGTTAGTTATGATCATTTTACTTGTTATATGTTCAGTGTTGCCATATACAAGGAGGGAACCCTCCCCCGCCAAAACTGGAATTACCTTCTGGAGAGTGGACCCCTTGTAGTACAGGCTTCCCCTGCTAGGTGAGAGTTCTGGGAACCCACCTGTATCAGTGTACCAGCTGACATTGTTGTGAGAGGCTGTGTTTGCCTTCAGTGAATTTTTTTAAGACTCTTTCAACATGTTTGTCCATTTCATGACGGGTGACTTATAGGCATACCTGCCCACACCATGCTGAGTGTTTGGCAGTTTTTCACCACAAATGGCATGACTCCTATGACCCATCCTCCCTATTCACGCAATCTTGCCTCAAGTGACTTTCTTTGTGTGTCCCTAGATAATGAAGGAAGATGTTTTGCTGATGTGGAAGAGCTGAAACAAAAAAAGACAGAAGCACTAAAAGGCATCAAAATCAATGAGTTCAAAGACTGTTTTGAGCAGTGGGAAAGAAGTCTCAATAGGTATATGGCATCAAATGGAGAGTACTTTGAAGGTGAGTGAAGTTTCAACATGTAAGAATAAATACAAAATTTTTTAGAAATCAATTCTGTGATTTGGGGTCCCACCTCATATCGCAGAGAAAAAATGTTACGATACTTCCCCTTGAATAAAATAGTAACAAGTGCTTAATGCAGAAGTCATGATAACATGAGAGATATCTATAAAGAATAAAGTCAAAGATTCACATGTATGTATTCATTTAAGAGCACACTTACTGAGCAAGTCCTATATGTCAGGATTGTCCTAGGAGTTTGCAGATACTTTGGTAAATAAGAGAAACAGCTATCCTTCTGTGGGGCTTAGCTTCTAGCGGGAAGGAATGGCACTAAATACTAGGCATAATAATAACAATAATTATAAGATACGGTATATTAAAAGATAATAAGCACTTTAGGAAAATACAAAAAAATTTCAAAAGATATGCAAATTGCAGTTTTAAGTAGCGCAATATTGATAAGCTTCAGTGAAAAGGTGGCATACGACTTTCTGAGTAAGTGAAGGAGCCCTGGAACCACCCAGGGGAAGATCTCCATGAGGCCCCAAGCAGAGAAGGCCATGACGAAAACCTCGAATACCTTTGTCTAAATATCACATGCACTTGTCCTCTTACATATATATGTTACTTATAATTGGAATTACAATGTACATAAAGTTTCATATTCATAGATTTATAAAAATTATTTATGGAATATTTAGAAATTTAAGAAAGAACCACACTGAAAACTATATTTATATTTTCCCATTTTTTTAATGGTAAGAATCTTTGGGTTGTATTTGTTTGAATGATCTGTCTTTAGATATAAAGAAAATTATTTTTTTAACTCTGAAAGGTAGCAGCACCTTTGGTTGATTGGTTCACTTCAAGAAAGTGATTAGCCAGCTGTAGTCTTCTTAGGGTAAGTTTCTCTGCAGTGCGGTCCTTCTTCCCTCCTTGCTCAGGCTGGTACAGGACAGCTCACAGCAGGGGCTGAGATGACAGGGTTAGATAACTTTATAGCCCTGTGTCTCAGTTTCCTCACCTGCAAATAGGGGATTAACAAAGTTTACCCATCTCCTGAGGACAGTGGTGGTTTAAATAATTAATGATCAGATGGTGCTAAACAAAGGCTGAGCACTGTTATTAGAGAAGAGAGAAAATTTATCATGAGATTGTACCTTTCCGGCATCGGTTGCCTTGGTAACCAGGTTTGCAGGTGCAATTGCCATTTTTGGCGCTGCATTCCAGGGTGTTGTCCTCCACACACTGGCATTCTGAGGAGCAGCCAGCTCCATAGGCCCCCTTGGGACAGTCTGCAAGCAGATTGAAGTGAACCGTCACCTGAAAACCATGCTTTGGCTTTTCTTTTTTTTTTTTTTCCTTCTACATTGTTAGTGCACAGGCATGTGGTTCTGTGGGGCCTGATTACAGGGAAACAAGAGGATCGTCCTAACTGCCAAAACACTACCACCAACAAAACGGGGAAACAAATGTCTTTCAAGTCAGGTAATTCATTTGCTTTTTGGCAACTGGATGTGAACAGTGAAGCCTGAAGTACTTAAAAGGCTTTGGGGCTTCTGGGAGAGAAACTGCCTCTCAATGTGCTCCAACCGTGCTTATAGTTAGTATTCTCCAAGGAGTGCGCAGGCCTGCCAGCCCCGTATTCATCCTGCCGCGGCATGGACGTGATGGACAAGCGTTGATGGGTAGGCTTACCATTGTTTTCCTTCCCTTTCATTATATGGTAATCAGAAATAATTTTACATTGTGCAGCTAACACAAAACTTTCCTCGTGACAGCAGCATTATCTTGGCCACATCTTTGGCAAATGGTGCTTGCCTTTCTTTCACTGTTTTCCCCACACCATTGAGTTTTATAGATGATAGTGAGCATGGGAATTATAATCTGAAAAAGTCCTACCTTTGCCTTCAGGAAAACCTACCTTTAGGGCTTCTCTTTGAGGAGTTACTTACAGTAAGTAAGTAATTCAATTCCTTCTGCAAAATATACTTCTGACAGTTTTTTCTCCCCCATACAGATATCCCAGGAACTATCAAATACAAGTCCTTCAAGTGCCCTCTATTGTATACCTATATGGGCTTTGCTAAGATACCTGCTCTTAAAGAACAAAATAAGTCATTTGGCTTTCTGATAATGGAAATTAACATCTTCTAATATCTGCTATGATGAGCAGAGATAATTTAAAGCAGTGGTTACTACGCCACCACGTAGGGTGATTCTTGTCCCTGCCAGGGATGGATAGAGTTACCCCTAACACGGAACAGAATTATTAACAGGGCTCCTTTTCACTATTGCTATTACTATTACCTTATCTGGATGGTAAATTATGCTAATCCTTTTTTATCTTTCCTGTGGTTTCCAAGGTCTGAGTCCTTGCCCAGACCCACCTTCTGCCAAGGGCTCTCAGAGGTACTGTCTTCCTTGATGCAGGCCTCTCCCGGCTCATTCCGGAACACTCACTTCCCTGGGCTGACTTCCATGCCCTCGCTCTTTCCGGTTCAGCAGGTAGAACAGTGGTTCAGGGGGCAGCTCAGCTGCAATGGAAAGCTTAAATGCAACAGCTGAGCATTTTAAGAACATGTAACTGGAAATAAGCTTAAAGGAAAAAGAAAGGGTGGGAGAAGTAACTGTTTTTGTCAACCCAGTGTCTACTCAGCATTTGTTATCTACTGAGATGTGTCCCCCAAATTAATATTTTGAAGTCTTTATCCCAGTACCTCAGAATGTGACCTTATTTGTGGATTATGTCATTGCTGATGCACTTAGTTACCTTGAGGTCACACTAAAGTAGTAGGATGGGCCTCTAATCTGATACGACTGGTGTCCTTATAAATAGAGGACATTTGGACATAGAGGCACTTGCACAGGGACAATGCCATGTGAGGACTGGAGTTATGTTGTCACAAGCCAAGGAAGCAAGGAGAGAGTCCTGGAACGGATCCCCAGCACCTTCAGAGGGAGAGTGGCCTGCTAATACCGTGACCCCAGACTTCTAGCCTCCAGAACTGAGAGGCAATAGATTTGTTATTTAAGCCAATCCATTTGTGGCACTTCATTGTGAGAGCCCTAGAAAACTAATATATGGCTGCAAACTCCAGCTTCTCAGGGCCAGGCAAGTGGCATGATTAAATGAAGCCTCCAATCTAAGCCAAAGAGTCTTGAAGAACTGAAATGTGTATATTTTTTCTAAAGATGGTTACATTCAAAATGCTATCCATTATTAGCACCACCACCTGCTCTTCGAATGTTTGACCAGATGAGTTATGATTTTAATGTTTTTATGCCAAAACATCTGGCATTGCCTTATAAAATATTTAAAACTTATTACTAAAAAATAGGGTGTACTTTGTTACCTGAAAGCAATGATTTTCCACCAGTGTGCTGCAAGAATTTTTAAAACATGCAGTCCCTGACTGTTCAGTCGGGGACACTGACCTCTTTTCTCTTAGATTGTCAAATAAGAAATTGACACTAGCCAACACAACAATAACCATTAGGTATGAATGCCCTGTCTTGAACCATAAATATATAGGACAGATAGAAGAATTGTGCCTTTTTTGTCACATCGGATAATCAGGTTGCATCTTCTTGGTTAATGCTTGGTATCAGAAATTCTCATATACAAGTATAGGCACCTGATATTTTTAAAAAATCCCTTTGGAGAGTAAGAAATAGATAATTACTATTACTACATTTTCTGTAAATCAATTAAAATTATACCTATTTTTGTCACATTGGCAAAAAGTATACTTTTTGGTGTGCCCCAGAATTTCAGTAATTAGTTTATGTGTGCCAAGAGATAAAAAAAAAGTTGAAAATCGCTGCCTTAGAAGAACAGTAATAAAAATGACACTCTCTTTGTTTCTAGGTGAGTTTTCCTCTCTTGGCATGTCCTAGGAGGTATATGATGTTCTGGAACACACCCTCTGCACCTGAATTTTCCAGGTGTACACGTGCCTCGTCCCCTTCTCCGTTGCTCACCCAGGCCAGACCTTACCTCATGACCCAGCTTCAGCTGTCCACGCTGCCTTCACTGGCTCCCTTTTTGGAGTATTCACAATTTGCTCTATGTTTTCTGGTAGTAACTTTTTTATAAAAATAGACCAAATCCATGGACATTCAACTAAAAATATGATATAAAACTCTAAAAGGTCTCTTATTAAGAAATGGGTCAGGGTATCACTGAAGTCCCCTCAGGAGGATTTTTAGAGGAGGGGATACAGAGTACGTAGAGGAATAGTGTGGAGACTGTGGCAGACTCAGAGGTGCTCGCATGCGGTTTCAAGATGAGATGGTGGGCACTTTCCCAGAGATGTCCCATTGTAAGAAATCCTGGAATTTACTTAGGAGGCTAAAGTACTTATTGGTGATTGTGTTTTCTCACATCTTTTGCAAGATGGGATTGATGGTCAAAAGCAAAATAAATAGCCTGTTACAGATAATTTTAGGAAATGATATTTCTACGCACTGGGACCCAGAAATAATGGAGACTTTTTCTGGGCCTTTTGATATTTAACTCCCATAAAGTGTCAAGTCTCCTTCTAAATGAGCTCTTAATAATCCTCTCTCAATAATTAACGTAATTACTAATGAGAAAAAATGTAAAGAATTCAGGAATATTTTTCCTTCATTCATCAAAATCTAGCTTCTCTAAAGTAAGTAGGCTAAATAAAGACTAGAACATAAATCGTCATATGTATGACTATATAAAATATGTTTTTTAGTCTCTTCCTTTGTCAAACGTATTTCTGGCACTTCTGAGCCTCCTTGCTTCACAGAGAGAACTAATGTAGTGCTGTGACTTACTCAGATGACAAAACCTCCCATAGCGCCCTGGCTCACACACGCAGGCACTGTATACCCTGTGGCAATGGCCATTGTTGGCGCAGTTACGTTTCCTTTTGCAGTTCTTCCTGAAGAGTCCTTCTGGGCCCCCTAGAGGTAGAAGGACAAACAAAGAAAATATGAACCCCCGTGCAAAACTTGCTAGAGCTGTTGTTACATGAAATGAGGAGCTTGTAAAAGGTGAGATGTTTCCAATGTGATTAGACCGAGACTAGGGAGATATTTTAAAACCCACAAATAATGATGTTACATCCTCTACCTAAAATTCTACAAACACTGGACATTGCTGTCAGGTTAAGACTCCAAACTTAACAGCCTCTGCACTGGCTGACCTCACAAGGCACTAACATCTCCCCGAAGGACTTTTGCTGCAGCAGCTGAACTTCTGATTCCTCCAATGCAGTGCATGCTTACAGACGTCAGTCTGGCCATGCTCTTCCTTCATGTTCTTCCTGTCTCATGGCCCCTCATGTTGTAGGCTTCTGCTTAAACGTCCCTTTTCTAGAAGTTTCTGTGTCTCACACTGTCTTTTCTCATGTTCTGACCACGAAGCCCACATTACTGTATGATGACCAAATATTATTTAGGGGGTAAATCACTGGGATGCCGGCGGGCACCTTCTTGCACCTCCCAGAGAACAAAGTAAACTTAGTTTCCATCTCCCCAGTTCCATGATCTGTGAGAATCTAACAAACTCCTCATGATTTCTGGCAATCCCTAAAGATTTATGTCTTCATTGACTCTCTGTCTGCAGCATTTGGTCCTGGAAAAGCATGTTCTCCTTTGGCTTTATCAACCTGGATAGAAAATGTGGCGCTTCATTGATTTCCATGTAAAACCCATACATAGCACTCATTGGAATTTTGTCAGTTTTCATCCAACATGTCTTCCCTCTTTTTTTCCCTCTCTCCTCTCCTTTTGTTCTCTGATGTTCATCTCCTTTCCTTCTGGATTTGTCCAAGGAGCCCCATTTTTCTTCATTTTATTCTGCAAAACAAATAAATTCTCTCCAGCTCTTGTACACAACTTGTAAACACAAACTCAACTTTTTGCTCAATGGAAGAAAAATGGTTTTTGTTTGTTTGTTTGTTTGTTTTTTGTATCATCCTATTTAGATCACAGCTGGAGATATAAGTATCACATTCTGCTCCAGGTGTCATCAGCCAAAGCAATTATGTTCTTATATATATATAAACACAGCCTTTTATACCTTCAGAAGAAAACTACCTTGAAAAATACAAACACAAATTTTACTTAGTTGATTGCACATTAGGAACCTCAAGACCTTAACGTGTGGTCTCATGTGACGTTCCCACCATGTTCACAGGTTTTCCCATGCACCCCAGGGGGGCACCGGCGCCTGCCAGTCAGAGGATCACAGCTGCCTCCATCCTGACACTCACAGATGTTTCCACACTCCTTCCCACCAGTCTCCAGGGAACAAGCTATGAAGAAAATGAAGAAGTTGAACAAGCAGTACATAACGTACTCATTGTGACACAAATGGGGAAAAAATCTTGTGTTCTTATTAAAATGTATACCGAGTAATTAAAATCTCTATCATTTGCCAACCTGGGAAGGGTCTCCAGCATGCTCCTAGCTTAGATGGCATAGTCATTCCTGGGGATTACTGACACAGCTCCTAAAATGATGGCTGAGGTACTGCTAAGAAGGTTCACACACAAAATTTTACCCTGTTCCCTAGATTTTAACTCTCACATTTTCAAAGCTTAGGTATCTTTGCTGTAGAACGCTAACCAAACTTAATGAGAAACAAATTGCACCTTCTGTTTTGAAAAATGGGGAAAAATGGCACACATTTTTGACTAGGAATGAATGAAACTTTGTGAGGGTCTCAAGGTATTTGGCATTATCGAAGAATGATGAAGCCAAGGAAACAACTGTTTTGTTGGTTTGGGGGAAGTGTTTAGTATTCTAATAAAAATAATAAATCAGAGAAAATATCTGTAGCTGTATTTTAATATGAGCATTTGGAAAATTTCAGTGACTGTTTTGTCACTTTATCATAATAGGCTAAATATTATAAAACGACATTTATATCACCCATTCTACTCACCCACCCACAGCATTCCAGATGCTAATATAGAAACTTGGTTTCTAATTCACTTTTTTCTTTGCCTTTCCAGCCTTAGGCTACTGTGAACAGGAAAGAAAAAGGAAGGAGCAAAACAAAAGAAGTACAAGAGAGAAAAACTATCAGTGAGCACTGGTTCGGGTCCACATTGTTAATTTACATGCGGTAAGTCTTTGTTCTTACAAGAACAACAGAAGGGATGACTTTTTCAAAAGTGCACCTGAAAAACAATGTTAAGGAAGTTTAAATAGCTTTTACAGTATCTGCATTACAGCAAGTCATCAAATCAGCATCGGCAAAACAACACTACCGTCTGTTACTCCCCCAAAAAGTAGAATATGATATCACACACTGCACAGATTTGCCAGCTACTTCCTTAATGTCAAACAGGGCAATTGCCCTGGAGAAACAAATTTTAAAGCAAACATGCCCCAAATCATAGCTGGATGATTTGGATGGAGTCATGAATCCTCTCCTCTGTATACAACCCATTCATCTGTGACGTGGAAATACTCCAGTCTTTCCTTTCCATTGGATAGAGTCTCACAATAACAAATGAAGTAGTCAATATAAAATCTCTTGAAAATGGAGTTCTAAAATGTGCTATTAAAAGTAATATGTGATAATTTTTTAATTGTTTCATTATAATTACTTGGTAAATTCTTAAAACATCGAAGCAGATATATCATTATAGACTAATAAAGATATTAGGCTGAAAGATCTACTCACTGGGAAAACTAACTTTCCAGATCTCTGCAGAATGTTCTTTTTCTAAATTTCCCTTGCTGCATTTGAAGAGCTGGGACTCTAAAAAATATGACCAATAATGAATGATTGGTCACTTCCATTTATTGCAGTTTACAGGATATTTTAAAAATGTTCTCACTCCTTTTTGTTAAAGAATCAGTGAACATTTTGTTTTTCATTTGGATTCTTCTGCTTTCATTTTTGTAAAATAAATTAAAGAAAGACATAGAGGAAATGCAAAAATAAAAATATAATCTTCTGCTTTCAAGGACCGACTGTCCTGTATAGGTCATGGGAAAACTTTAAAAATCCTCAGTTTTCTAAAGCCAAAGAAGGGCTCATCTTATCTTCATTTTATTAGCAAGCTCATTTTCAGTATTTCTACATTTATCTTGTTTCAGATATGTTATATTCTGATGTATTTGAGATAGATTTTTAGTTTCATTTCTAATGATGTCATGTTAAAAATCAAGGGTTTAGAAGATACATATTTCTCAACAAACTTACAATATAAGGTAAATGTTTACTTCCTTTTAATCATGCAATCATGTTTCTTTGATCCCAATTTTATGTAGTTGCAGGTCATATAGCTGAGTGCTTCAATACGAAGTTTTATTCATCTGCTCATTCATGCAGTTGGTACCTCTGGTTTGTAGACACATGAACAGAACCTTGCCAGGGAGCTCTCAGTCTAGTCAGAGAAATGACACAGGAGAAGAGCTGACACTGGGACACTAGGCCAGTGGGGGGAGAGAGAGAGAGAGAGAGGGAGAGGGAGAGGGAGAGAGGGAGAGAGACTTCAAATCCAGTGGAATCTAAATAGTTGTGTTTAGCCTGGGGCCATCAGAAAAATGTCATACAATAAGTAGCAATAGACAAAGATGGCTGCATAGCACAAGGCACAAGAATGAGAAGTGCAAAACAATAAGTGGTGAGTGGTTTAGATGGTTGGAAATGATAAGCTGAGCAAAGAGCTGTGATTAAGATAAAAAGTAAAAAAAGGTTTGGAAAGGCCTGATGATAAGTGAGCAGGCCAGATGTGCAGGGTTTGTACATCAGGAAATAGGACGCTCTTAAAGGTGTTTTGGGCAGAAGAGACACATGAGCACAGAGATGCTTGAGGAAGGTCCCCAACGCCCTAACCAGTAATCTTGGTTAAACCAGTTCACCACGCTGTGACGCAAGATGTGCACCTGTTTCTTAATAGAAACGGCATTTGTGCCCTTTCTTCCTATATGCAGGGGATTCAGAAGAGCAATCTGCCCATGCTATCTTCCAGGCTAATAACAAAGACTAAGAAAACCCTTCTCTTAAAAATTTGTAAGGTGGGTGAAATTGAAAAAAAGAAAGAGGAAACGTAGATAGTTAATATATTTTGTTTTTTATTACTTGGCAGGTAGTATCTGCAAGTATCCCTCCATTTAAAATACAAAGAAAACATTTATGAGAGGTATTATTTTTAAAATCTTTTATATTTTTATGAGGGGCATATAAAAACTTGAAAGTGTCATTCGCTATACTAACATATTCTGGAAAGAAAAAGAAAGAAAAAACACAAACTGAAAGTAGCAGCAGTGAGCAGTCCCATTAATTGCACTTTGTAGCACAAATCCTTTCTTTTTTCTTTATTGGGAAGAGCTTGCCTGGGCCTAACGATTTATTTAAATGGAGGGATTTTTATAGGCCTAGAATATTAGGATCCTTTATTAACTTTTGCGTTCCATGGATAAACAAGAAACAGTACATCAAGTTTCCCAGGGAACACAAAATCTCTCCTTTTAATCACATGTTCAGTTAAAAACCTCAATGCTTCACAGGCATTCTTTATGCACAACAAATAAATTGATTTTTCACCCACGTCAATGGCTTTCCTTGTTAAAACATTTTAGGGAGAACACAGTCTAGGAGAACCCACCAGTAGTTTGCCAGCAGTAAAGGAGAACGTATGACCCTCTTGCCAATTCTGCAGGGTATCACTTCCTTTCATTATGAAGAACGCCATGCCAGCCCGCTGGGCAGGAGCACCCACTCTCTCCTTCCCGGCATCTGCCTCTGTTCATGCAGTCCTCACAGCCAAAGCTGCAATCAGGTCTGGAGGTATCACCTACACAGACTGCAACATGGAGATGAAACGCTTAATTTCATACACACGCCCATGCACACACATGCACACACATACACGCACAAGATCCTTGAGTGTATTTCCTGAAGAGTCCCAGAAAAAGACAGCAAGAGAGGTCTTTTAAAACAGAGTTTATTTTAAAATTTTCTAATGATATTATTGACATATAGTCCCTACAGAATATTTAGAATTTTTAATAAAGTAAAAAATATGAAAGGAAATTACATTGATTTCAGAATGCTAAAATAACCAATGTTTCTGGCACTTGGTACTTTTCTTTCTAGGCTTTTTTATGCCAAGTTTTTTCCTTAGTAAGATTTTTTTAAGTTGAGATTCAATATACAGTGAGAGAAGTGCACAAATCTCAAGTGTACACTTTATATTTTTTCCATAGTATAAAAAACCCCATTAAATGCCATCCAGATCAAGAGCTAGCATATTGCCAGCACCCCCAAAACTCCAAGGTGACTTAATGATTCTTAATCATTAGCTTTGCAAGTGAAGTGCTATCCCAATTTCTATCACCATAGATTGCTTTCCTCCTTTTGAACTTTAAGTAAATAGAATTGTAAAGTATGTACTCTTGGTATCACTCTTCCTTCATTCAATATAATATTTGTGAGACTCGCCCTTATTGTGTGCATTAGTTTTTTTAAAGCCATATAGTATTCTATTGTATAAGTATACCATGAAGTGATTTTCAGTTCTCTTCTTGAGGGAAATTACCTTCATCTGAATAAGGATGGAGAGACTTGGTTTCAGTTGTCTCAAGAACTATTTCCTTTCAAGTGTTGCTCCTGTTTCTAATGGGGTCTCTCAGATGTCTCAGTTGAAAGTCTGCTATGGTGAGCCAGCCTTCTCTCCTTTGGCCAAGGCTGGGCTGCAGCCCCTGCTTCTCCATCCTCATGACCTGATGACAACTGCACATAGCTCCTTATGCTCTGAGCAGCTGTCTTTCGGGTTTCCTGGTTTTCTGCCTGCACAGCACATCCGTTCACAAGTGGCTCAAGGAGAAAAGCTGCTGAGATTGTCCATTTCAGCTGTCTGAGTCTCTCCTCTCCCCAGATCTTGGCCGCTTGAGTTGGGACTGCCACGGTAGTTGAGCCCTTCCCATGCAGACTTGGTGTCCTGAATGTATCAAGGGTTTCAGTAAGACACTTTAAAGCATTTCTGCTTTTATGCAGATGTCTTGATTGATATTATTATGATGATTCGGGATTGCATAAAAATATTTCTGCCATTTTACTGAATGATTCGAAAGCAATTTTCAAGCTCTGACACAGTTAAACTGCAACAAACAGAGGGAGAACAGAGAGAGCAGCTCTGTTTGACAAAGGAAAGAAAAAGACGCAGCAGACTGGCTGCAGACTGCTCCTTTCGGAAGGGGGCCGCTGATTCGTTTGGCTCAGCAGTGACATGGTGCTTTCGTTCTGTGGCGAGGGTATGAGAGAAACTGCTCAAATTTTAAGGTATTTTCTTGGTCCACTTGAATGTATTAACAATTTGCTCTAAGAATTTTAAAGTGTAAGAAGGATCTAGATTTTAAAGCTATTTAAAGTAAAATTTTAACTATATAAAAGTGACTCCTAATAGAGTTTTAGTAGTCAGAACTAAAAGGTCCCAGTCCTTCTCCCCATTATGTTAATTTAAAGATATTTTTCAGCTCCATTTCACTTTATCGTACTTCAATAGTCCCCACCACCCTGCACCCCCACCTACCTCTACGCGTACCTACACAGTGCAAAGGGAAGAAAGATAAAAGATGATAGATTTGCTAGGAAGCTCTGAAGAATTGATTCTGGCTCCATTTTTCTTGCTCACATCACATTAAAAAATTTGACGATTTAAATATGGGTAATGAGATTGTCTGTAAAAGAATTTACGTGAGTTCCCTAACAATAAAGAAAAGAGGTGACTACAATTAGATAAACACTTTTACTCACCAACTGTGGGCAAAGCAGCCAGTTCTCCAATATCTGTTCTCTCTTCTTCCTCATCTTCTTCATCTTGGTAGGTGGGAGGCAGAGAGGTACTAATGTAATGAAGCAGTTGAGGTGGGCTCTTGAACAGAAGGCCTGCAAACCTCACAGCCTCTAATGCCTCTTCTTCTTCCTCCAACTCATCATCATCTAAAGCTAGAAGACCACACAGGAGAATACATGGATTCAACATGCTGTTTCAAAGAAGGAAAAACTGAGCAAGGGTGGATGAGAGAAATGAGAGTTTGAACTAGACAGCCAAGGCAGGGGGCTGCAGAAAGGGAGAACTCTTTGAGGTCATTTCAAAAAGTCCATTGTAAATAAATGAAGGTGAGAAGCAGCCAGCTCAAAGCTCAAACTGCAGCAGAGAGAACAAAAGGGAAAGATCTCAGTCCGTGAAGACAGAAAGGGGAGGACAGGTGGAGTTAAGGAAAATGGGGTGTCCATTGCTCCTGAACAGAACGAGGGTGGGAATAGTTTAGAAGAGACACAATAACGCTCTTCACAGTGACTTACAGATGCAAGTATTTCCATCACCGCCAATTCTGTAGCCTTCTTCACAAGTACAGTGGTATGTCCCCACAGAGTTAATACATGCTTGGTCACAGGCTATGCTGATACCCGGACACTCATCCACAGCTAGGAACATTCAAACAATGCCCGCGTTTAGGCACTGAGAGATAACACAGACATTGTGAACTCATACGCATATCTGCGTTCCTCTTGCCAAGCTTTATTAATCCACGACAATGTATTGCCACATAGAAGGCACAGCCCTGGATGCTCTCTCAGGTTTATCCTGTCAATTTTGTTTTCTTTCACTCATTTCCAAGTTTACTGCAGTTCATCTACATAGACAAGGTCTTCCTGAGACCTTGTTCATTAGGTTTTGATGGAGAATTTAAAACTTAAAATAAATTCAATGGTCTCAGGCTGTGCACCATTTTGCATAATGTTCATTCATTCTTGAATTATTCAGTATCTGTGATGAAGCATTTATTCCAGGCACAATTCTGCACAAGGTTTGTGGGGGATTTTAGAGACGGAAGAACCCTGAGCCTTGCTCACACGCTACCTAGACTTCGGTCAGCATGTTCGCAGTAGCCAACGCAGGTGCCTAAGCTTTGCCTCAGACAGCAACACCTTTCTTGTTTGCGTGCCTGTACCCAAGCACGTGTATCCATACCATACAAACAACTTTTGGCTCACTCTGCTTAAGCGCAGATGGTTGATGAAATTCAAATTTGGGGGCCCTGCTAATTGGATGGAATATGGTAAATGATAACATACTCTACTGTGTTTAGAATATATAGATATCATAACTGTGGGTTATCTACGCTGCAAGCCTGAGGAGCTTGGCATCTATATGGAGAAACATACCTATCATCCTTTGCATAATTTAAGAATTTGTTTCTTTAAGCAAAGAAACACAATTTTTTTCTGAGGCATAATATTCTTAAGAACTTTGTTATTAAAAAAAGATAAAAATCATCTTATGTTTGCTTCAATTTAAAGAAAAGTGTGGTTCAAAATAGTGGTAATAATGATCATACATAAAATGAAAATTTAGAGATGACATATTTTAAAAATAAACTTAAAAAAATGATAGCAAGGACTTAAATGAGCTGTTCTTCATGTAATGATTAAAAAAGGGAATTTACTCATTGAATCCAAGCTTTCCTATGAAAACAAATATGTAATCTAGAAATCATCTGAAAGGTAAGTGAACCAGTTTTAACAAATAAGTTAGAAAATTGTAAAATGACATCTTCAAACTTGCATTCACTTCATTAATATCAGATACATAAAAGATTCTGATATAGATTTGGATTTTGGCAATGAACTAGCAAGCCTTTTGTGATGGATCTCTAATTGAAGCGACTTTCAGCCACCAACTTTCTAATTCCAGTCAAGCTTGTCACGAGCGATTTGTATGACTGCTGTACTCTGCAAGGATCTCTCACTCGCCCATATATATTAAATTAGGTAAAAGAGACTGTGGGCCAGTACGTATTACAATAAGAATAGCTACCTTTAGTTGAGTGATTTCTCTTTGTCAATCACTGTACTAGGCGGTTCACATTTATCACTTTCTTGAATTTACTCATTAATCCTTTTATTGTCTTCATGTTATTGGTGAGGATCTGAGGTTCAGAGATGTTAGATGTGCCCAAGTTAGTATGAAAGAAAGTGGTAGAGCCTCACAGAAGTCCAATTCTCCCGAGGGTCAAGGCCTTCCCGTTCGCACCCTAACCCCCTTCCTCACAGGTTCCTCCTTCACCGAGTGCCCCAGCACATCAGCGATGGCATGTGGGGTCTCGGGGACATACCGTCGCATCCACAGCCATCGGTGCTGATCCGAAAGCCTTCCTGACAGCTGCATTCGTAGCCCCCTAGGTAGTTGACACAGAGCTGCGCACAGCAGGCTTCTCCACTCTCACATTCATCAAGGTCTGAGGGGGAAAAGGACACTTCTGTTGTTTAAAAGTCAGGAAATTTGCCTGGTCTATGGAAGTGCTGAGAAGCCTCACTTCTAAATCAAAATGGTGTTACTTATCACTTTCTATTTCTTAGGCTACATGGTACAGTCATCAAAGCAACTGTAATGCAAAAAGAATGAGGACCGCATTCGGGTTTTTGCTTCTTGCATGCTTTTCCCAGGCCTGTTATTTTTTTTAAGTATGTAAATAACCTCCAAATGTATTTATAAGCACAGGAAAATAGATCTCTGCTATTTTTCCAGTTTAAACAGCAATTTGACTAAATAAACAGAGAACCTGAAGACTTAAAACAAAACAGCTTGAAAAGAAGAGCCCACGAAACCCACTTAGTGGACATCTGATAGCTGCCAAGGGGAGGCAGTCTTAGACCCTACGAAGTGTTTGTTCTAGATTTCAGACGAAAGAACATTTGCAAGCAAAAGAAATTCATAAGCATGGGGAAGGAGGTGGCAACCATAATTCAGAGAAGCGATAATCTTTTAAAATATTCTGTTTTAAGTTACAGAAAATTTCAGAGCCTTTGCTTTGACTGGGATGACCCGGGCCAAGGTTTTTTATTACCGTAGGTGATACTATCACCCTGGTGTGTTCTACCAGATAATAGCTCTTTAAGTGATGCTCTTTAAGTTTCCCTCAGTACTGTCATTCCAGAACTCTACAAACCTGAATGTTTTCTGCAGACATAATTGCCCCCGGGAGAAAACAAAAACGCACCAGAAGATGTCAGATGGAAACCCTATAGCCAAAGAACAATCTATTTGGCGTGAGTTTTGAGGTGATCATGTCCAACCTAATGGATTAAGAAGTAGCAACAGACTTTTCATCCACTGCTTCCCTGAGGCTAGAAGCCTGGGAATTGTGTTCAGGGCTCTTGGCTGTAGACCCTTGGTGTGTTTGCTGAGCTGTTAAGTTGGGTGGCCTGTCAGTGCTGAGTTTACAAAATAACTACAGGACTAGCCACATAGAAGGTTAATGCCCCAATTAACCTTGGAGAGGGTACCAATGTTAAGGAAATGCAGACAAAAGACAGGAAGGAATGAAAATGCAGTCAATTGTCTAAGGTGAGGGGTCACCATAAAATATCTAAATGAAGGTCATTTGGACACAAACCATTCTTTCTCTTGCAAAATGTCACAAGCAGTGTTACAAAATTCTCGGTGATATATTTTCCTCTTATACTAAACCATCTTTTGTCCTTTAGATTAAATAGCATGAATACAGAGGGCAAATTACTTTTAAAAGTTCAGTTTATTTCATCTAGAACATTATCCTTTATATTTTTTAAAATAAATTTTAAAGTAGTCTCAAATACTAGCAGGGCCTCCACACATGTATGTCTCAGGATTCCTTGTTCTTGGTTACTAGGAGCACAACTGTATCACGACTGGAAATGAGTTCCTCAGCCTATCATTTTATGATATGTTTTGGATTCTTTGTTATCATTCCTTGGAGGGATTTCTAGCTTGTTTCATGCATGCTGTACTCAGTCTGGAGCTCATCTGAAACCTCATTCTTCTTACATCACAAGCCTTTCTTAAAATGCCGTGCGCTTTCAACCCTCACACTATGTGTTTTCTAAATTCCTTGGCTTCCTTTCAGATCTAATCTGGTAAGATCTTTTTTGCTTATTTTCCCTTTTCATCTCCCTCATCTCTGATAATCGTGTCCCTGCATTGGTCAATATGCCATATAATGCAACATTACGGAGAAATTCACCTGTTCGTAAAAATTTAGCCTTAATCAAAAAAGAGGGCTTCAATTATAGCTGGGCAAAACAATTAAAGACTTCATTTCTGACTTCATAAGAGCATCAAAATTAAACTGTAAAAAAAAAAAAACCTGGTCTTCTGTGTATATGCCCCATACATAGTTGTCGAATAAACTCAAAAGGTTAGAAATCTTTTTTTCTAATAATTAACACTTGTTAAATGTAGTAAGCTTCTTTCTGGTCAGAAACTTGCATTTTGTATAGCCGTCTTTCAAATTGTATTAGATATCTCTAGGTTTTAGCCCTAATAAATTTTTGTATTTGGGTAAGACAAATTGACAATTTTCAGACTGGATGACTTATTTTTACATTTATTGGTATGTTTTCACACACACACACTCACACACACACATCCTAAAATAAGCTAAAATGAAAATTCTTTAATTTCTTTCATACATGAATGGTTGTACAAAACATTTACAGCCTTAAGCTGTTCTCAGGCAAATAAGCAAAGTATGTATACGTGCACTCCAAAAAAATTGCCTTATTCTAGTGAATATTTTTTAAGAATGAGTATAATTTACTGTTGGGAAATGAAATAAACTTGAGCCACAAACAATATAACATCATGTTGACTATTGAAATCTCATAAATATGTAATTTTCTACATTTTTAACCCTGTCCTATGTTATTTTTCTAGTTATAAATAAGAATTTTACCGAATTGTACTTTTCAAAGAATAAGAAAAGCCACCAAATTGGACGTAAGCAAAAGGTTTAGTGAAAAGACAGATAGGGAGGGAGCAAGGGAGGGAGGAAGAAAAGAAGAAACCCCTTTATTTTTTCCAGAGATACAAAAATATTAGCAAGGTAGGAAAATATAACCTTATTTTTCATTACATAGAAGCAGCAAGGAAAGCTACACATTTCATTAAGTTAACCACTGATGACTCAGAAAAATACAGGAGGCACTGTTGGGCCAACAAATACAAGTAATGACATTGTTTTGGTTAAGTGATTTATGAAACCAGAATACCTAAAAATTCCTTCAAGTTCACTCTGTCACAAATCCCAAATACTTAGACTTCTGAAATTCATCTCTTCTTTCATAATACTCCAGTAACCATACTGAGTAATATAAAATGATCAAAGATTTCTTTAGTACTCATAATTTTTAGAAAGGTGATATAAATTATCAAGCAAAAAATACGGTACACAATTCTGGAATGATGGCAAATTGCTTTATATGGACTCGTAGGTGCTTTCAGACCCAGAGCACATAATGATGTACTTTGCTGCTCACTGTCCCTATTTTTAGTAGATAGTCCCTTGTCTCAGAAGCCCTAGATTCAACATTTCATTATGAAGTGAGGCTGGAGTGGAATTTAATTTTCTCATTGTCACAAATGATAAAAGTTCTAATAATATGTTGGAAAAGTTATGTATTCGAAATGGGTTTGAGTGGGGATTTCTGAAAAAATGCTATCCTTTAAGGTCTTCTTTTGGAGTGTAGCTTCCTGCCATACCAAAGTTGAACATGCATTCAAATCATCAACAAATTGTAAACAAAGGCCCAGATTTCATTTCTGCTTGAAGTAGAGAGAAGTAGAGTGCACGGTAGAATATGTTGTTTGAGTTACAAATTACACTAAGTGGGTAGATAGGCCTTGAAATATTTTCCAGATATAAAACTAAGTCCATATATTTTGTTAAAGTGTTTTTAAAGCTCCTTTAACTTCAAAGTAAATATCCAAAGATAATGATGTCTTCCGTCAAGTAATGCTTCTTTTACATTTCTCCAGTAGCCAGAGACACTGTTCAATTTATCTCTCCACACAGTTTGAGAGCGGTGGCCCACATTCTAGCAATAAGTATTAGAGAAGAAAATGCTAAATGAATCCAGGACCACTCTGAAGGAAGACGGCGTTTACCATACATTACCTATGCCTGTTTTCTCATCTGCATCAAGCTGGTATCCATGGTTACAGGAACAAGGGGGGCCCACCAAGTGCATGTTCACAGTGATGAGAACAACCACCATTGTTCTTTTCACAGCTATTGACAATTTCCAATTCAATCCCTTTCCAAACAAGTAGAAGAGGGTTATTAGCATAACAACAGAGAAACCTGAATATATGTCAACAACAGGTACACTCTGTTGGGAAAGCTATGACAAATTTTATTGGAAATGTATCAATACTCTCAACATATAAAAGTGTGAGGGTTATTAAGCACTGCAAATGTCTATACAATATCAAAATACTAATAAAACTATAAATAATGTTAAACTGACAAAGTGATACAGAAAGGTAAATAATCCACCCACAGTTATTGAACACTTATCTTAAAGGACATTTACCTCTAGGAGTTCTCAATATTTTCAGGATATAAAAAAATATGTGTATTGAATCCATAATCAGAAAGCAAATAGGTTGTTTGCCAGCTGACATTTCTGTTCTCAAGCTAATGGTATGTTATTATCTGTACTTGTTAGAGGCTAGGAGTACATGAAAATACTTTAAAAAATTGCCTTGGAACAAAACTATGAACACAAAACCAACGAATTAGCTGCTCATATTTAACGAGTATCATGGTAATGTGCTAATTAGCTTTCAGGTATATGAGAGTCACTTATTATACAAACACACTATTATTCTGACAACCAATGTGCTGATCCCAGTGCATGCTAATTTGGGGCATTTTGGGTGGCATCAGCCTTGCCATCTGTATGCCAATTGTACCAAGCACATAGGTATTATAATCAATCATGCTCTAAGGGAGGAAATGAGAAATTTAATGATGCTTTGAACCAGTGTTAAAAGTATGGAATTTAGGTACTCTGCTATTGTTACCATTGGCCTCTACTGTTCTTCATTTGTGTTGCTTGGACAGGCCTCTTATTAATGAGTGTGTCTACACTGGGTCATGTCCTTACATTTTTTTAAAATTTTATTTTAATTGTTGTTCAAGAACAGTTTTCTGTCTTTTACTCCCATCCCAGTACACCCCTCCAGTGCTCCCCACCTCCCTCCCATTTCCACCCCCCTTAGTTTTTGTCCATGTGTCCTTAATACTTGTTCCTGTTATCCCTTCCCTTTTTCCCTGAAATTCCCATCCCTCTCCCCTCTGGTTACTGTCAGCCTGTTTTCTATTTCAATGTCTTTGTTTATATTTTGCTCGCTTGTTTGTTTTGTTGCTTAGGTTCCTGTTAAAGGTGAGATCATATGGTATTTGTCTTTTGCCACCTGGCTTATTTCACTTAGCATAATGCTTTCCAGTGTCGGGAACCTGGGCTGGACAAATCTAGCCTTTTCGGCTAGTGCAATCAGCTCGGGGGGTTACGCTCCTCAGAAGACACAGCGGTTGGTCTTTCCTGTTGTTGCCAGTCACAGCTAGCCCAGCCCCTGCCAAGAGCATGCGCAGAGTACAAACACAGGCACCAATCAGAGTATAAGACATACCCCGGCATGCGCGCAGTAACCTATCAAGAAGCACTCCTTTGTGTACCCCTCACCAATCAAGTAGCGATACGCTCCCCCTTCTCCCCCTCTTATAAGGCTTTACCCGGAAATAAAATTTTGCAGCTTGATCAGAACTTATTGTCTTGCTGCCATTCTTTGCGTCTCTTGTCCCTCTCACCCATGCGCTCCATACAGGTGGCCGAATCCTCGTTGATGCTCTGCAGGCCAGGGCATTCCAGTTCCATCCATGCTGTTGCATAGGGTAGGAGCTCCTTATTTCTTTCTGCTGCATAGAATTCCATTGTGTACACGTACCATAGTTTTTTGATCCATTCATTTACTGATGGGCATACCACCCTGAATGGGCCCGATCTCGTCCTTCCATTCTTAACACCCGAGTCTTTTCACATGAGTAAGATGAGAAGGAATAGGGCAAGGGTAGTTGGGGTTGTGGCACTCCTTGAAAGTCTGCATCACCATTGAAGTTGCCTGGGTATCTGCTATAGTTTCTGTCCAGTCGCAGTGCAGAAATGATCCTCCCTCCTCCCAGCCCCCAGGGGATGGCAGGCAACAGGGGGAGTGTCCCAGAGCACCTGGTGCGCAAGCCTGCCATTGTGCTTCTCCCTTATGCCATCATCATCCTCTGTTACCAAGTTGAGGACAGATGTTCAAAAATAGGTTTTGAATAATTGAACAAACAAAAAGAAGGATTATGCTAATCAATTTATTGTTGAAAATAAGAAGCCCTTTGGATTGAGAAACAACTATTGTAGATCAGAAAAATTAGAAAACTAAAGAAAAGACTGAAATAATGGAAGGGAATGACATTTTTTGTGGTATGTTAACATGTACTCTTTAGGGAGATATCTTTCAAAATTTGGCTATTATTCTTATTATTTTTCTGTGATCAATGCAGCTCAAAGACTTCTGGTAGTAATCAACTTTAAATGTAAATAATATTATTGTAGTGTCATTAAAAATATAGGAGACTAAAACAAGGGTATGCTCACATCTATAACTGCCCACTAGAAGTCAGCTAAAATTTTGCATGCTTGATACAGATGATGATGTATAACCATACACTTAAAAAATTATACTTTGAAAAACTTTTAAAAATGACCATTGTAGTTTCTCATAGACAGCAAATAATTATTATTAATTATATATATATGCATTAAATACTTATGGAATTAAAGTTCAATTATATATTGTTTGGGAATTTGGGGAAAATCTTATTTAACCATGTTAAATCTGGAATTTTCTAATTTCTAATCACAAGGTAGTGATAGTTCTTTTACAGCACACTGTAGGGATTTGATGTTTTGAGAGCCCCTGTGAAGAGACTATATAAATATAAAATACTGTTTTCTTAGGAAAGTGTTAAAACAATATTTTCCTAAAATATGCATTGCTATATAATGGACACATAATCCATTGTTAAACATCACCAGGCTCTGAAAACATTTATCCCACCTACAGATTTTGAAACAACTCAAAATATCAGTTTTTATCAAGAAAACTTTGTATATCAATAAATATTGAAGTCTGGTGAAAGCTGCAAAGAATTTGGCTAGGCAAATATTCACATAAGGGGAATAAATGTAAAATTATTCTTCTACTAAATGTATTCAACTCCAGGGAACATTCCCTTCCCAACTAAATTCTATAGAAAGCCTGTGCCTCATAACTCATTAATAATGGCCTCCTCTTTCATGATAACTGAGAATTCACCAGTCAGATTACAAGAGATTTTATTTCACACATTTGTAAAATGTTCTTATACCTCTGGCCACATTAAAAAGCCAAAATATTAATATATTAATAAGAACGAAAAACTCATCTGTATTTATCTCTGCCTCAGGGCATTAAGAGAAAGGCTCACTACAGAAGTTGTATCTTTAGTAGTTAATTCTTCTCTCCCTTTTTATTTAGTTTGCTGTTTAAAAGGCAGGTATCATCATAGCAAAACTGTACTGTCTTCAAACAGTAGAAATATACCAACAGACTTTAAGACTTTTCTGACAATCCAGGCATTACAGAAACATAGAATTTTATGCAGTGGCTAAGAATGAAGAATTTAGTGACTCTAAGAATGTCTCTGCATGATTGAGCTAAAGTAAGAACACAAAGTAAGTGATAAGTATTTATTCTACTTTTCACTATCTTTATTCTTCTCCATTAATTAAAACTGATAATATATAATGTATAAAAGTACATGATGAAGTTTAAAGGACACTGTATTTGGAGCCTACATACTCAAGTTCAAATCCTTGTCTGTCACTTATTAATTTTGTACCATTGGATTTTTGGCTTCAATGATAAATTGATAGTTTACTGAGATGTGGAGAACTGGGAAAAGCATCTTTGGAACTGACACTAGAAATCAGCAGTTTGTTTGGAGCCTATCAAGTTTGCAATGCTTATTAGTCAAGCAAATTGAGAGTACATAGTTGGAGTACATGTTCCTTGAACACATGTGGTTCAAGGAAAAAGTGGAAATATAAATTTGACATTGAGAGAGGGGCCAAAGATGGAGAGTAAAAACCTGGAAAGTGTAAAAACATGGAAGAAAAGAAAGTATTTCAAGAATAATGGGGATTAGTCAACTATTAAAAGATGCTGAGAGGCCAAGTAGAATAAAATTAGAGAAGTTAGCAGGCAGTCTGGGTACATGGAGTTCTGAGGTGACTGTACAGAGGTAGAGGTGATCGTCTAATTAGTCTGGGATGATGAGAGAATGCAAGATGAGGAGAAGGCACTGACAGAGTTGCAAAGTGATTGCTGTGAAGACGATCAGATTAAAGCTCCAGTGGCATGGAGGCTTAGCAAAGAGTACTTCAGAGATGAGAGGTGCCGGACCCTGTTGATACGCTGCTGAAAATGATCCACTAGACAACTGCAGGAACAAAGACCTTCGGATAATGAGCGGGAATGGGATTCAAGGTACACTGGAGAAGACAGACTTGGACAGCAGCAATACTTCCATCGCGTTGATAGAGTGAAGTCTTTTCCAAGTAACTCTATGAGCTATTTCAGATCAGTTGCTAGCTTGAATGGCAGTTTGCATACATGGTATTGCTGACATAAGAGACAAGGTAAGGGTAAAGGTAAAAGGGGGGGGTGATATAAAGATTTAGAAGAGAAAGAAAACATTCAACATCTATTTCTATGAGGATGAAAGTGGACATGTTCTCTTAGCATAGCTTTGAGAAGCCATATGTGCTTACTCATTTGAGACTTATGAATTTAAAATAAAACCAGTCAACATGGTTGCATTTTAAAGCTAGAAAACTCACCTGCTAAGGTATAGATATGAAGTGGAGAAGGAAGGGAAGAAGTCACTGAGAAAAAGGTAAAGTTTGAAGATGAGGAAGGAAAATGAATTATTGATATACCATGATCGCATAAGAGGCAAAGATAAAGAAACCATCCACAGAAATAAGAAAAAAATATTCTGCCATTTGAAAAAGGAGGGAAGAAGTAGAGGGTCGGTGTGGATGGGAAGTACTGAGGTGGAGAACGTGGGACAGGAAGGAATCTGTAGCAGATGGTTTTAAGCTTTGATAGGTAGGACATGTGTTCATCGACAGATGAGCAGCAGACCAGTGGGGAAGACATGAGAGAAGGAAGTAGCTGCAATAGCTATTAGCAGCAGCTAACAACTCAGCATATTAACATTGTGACATGTTCATAACAAGGGGTATATTACATTGTATAACTGAGCCTAGGGGAGGATGAAGCTAAGGTTAGATGGCACGCCTCACAGGAGCAGAGGGATGGGTCTGAAAGAGAATGAGAAGTTGGAAGGTGATGTTTAAAGAGGCAGAATGGAAAGGAATACAAATGGGGCGGGGAGAAGAAAAATGCTGACATGAAACGTACTCTTTGGAGCAAACAGTGGGTCCGTCATTTTGCTACAATCCGGAGCTCTTCTTGTGCTGCTGGTTCCTTCCATCCTGCTAGCTCTTTTTCCCCGAGTGTTACATTGACTAGTGTTTGCTAAACATTACATGGCAGAGGTGATGAAGGAAGGCAGATTCTCTGCAAGGAGAGCCATGGGTCCAAGAAAGCCCCAAGTCAGAAGACCTGAGACTTAGTCCTTGCTGGCTACACTGGGGATCATTATGCTGAGCATTTGCTATTGACTCTGGGCCCATTTCCTTAAATTAAAAGGAAGGGGTTGAACTCCTAAGCTCTCAGCCCTACCCCACCCTTGTGGAAAACAGTCTCAGGAGCTTCGCTTTGACAAAATATTCAGTGTCGTTCTCTTATTACTCTTGTTTAATACTTGCCAAATGCCACACATTTTCAGGGCTGCGATTCGCTGCCACTTACTGTAACACTGTGTCCTGTCAGCTCCCAGCTGGAAGCCAGGGTGGCAGGCACAGGTGAAAGATCCCACTGTGTTCACACAGTGATGGCTGCAGTGAGCCAGCCCTCTGGCACACTCATTTACGTCTGCAGGGATAGAGACACAGTGGCTATGTCTTTGGAGGCTGAATTTGTGTATAAACTATAAAAATGAACTTAAGTATTCCTTCCCTGGCAACCTTCAACATCAAGTTTATCAGAAAAATAGCACATAGCCTCTGTATTTGCAAATAAATTAACTACCAAGATAGTGTCAGTCATATGCTCTCAAACACTTATTTCTATTGCGACCCACCAGATCTACTAACTGGGAGAAAGAGAACACAACTAATAAAAAGAGATGTTATCTGTGCCCTAATAATATGGGTAAGAAGCCATTCTAATTTGTCTTTAGGGATATGTATCATATTCGTCACCCAAAATGGCATTGCCCCGATTTAAGGGAGGCAGAGCGTGGGGCCATCGATGAGGCAGGTTCGGGGCCTTCATACGCAGCAATCCACAGTGCATGCTGGACCTATGATTGTCGCCGGGCCGTGCTGTTTAAACGGCCACGCCCTCTCTTTCTCCTGACACCAACAGCCGAGTCTCATCAGTGTCGCTTCATTTTGTGGCTCGGGTAGTCCCTGCTCCTTCCCTTTACGTGGTTAGGTCTCACCATCATTTTCCCCCACCAGCACTTCCTCCTTGTGCTGCCCTGCATGTCCTCCTTACCAGAAAACTTAAGAGAAATACTCATTCTTGTAACATATTTGTAAAACCCTAGGCGGTACTTGGGGGATAGACTTTCTAGGAAGAATGGTAGTAGATAAAACTTTGAAAGAGATTGTGTATAGGTAGATATAGGTGTATGCATATATTTATATATGTACGTATTTGTCAGTTCCCCACACACCCCTAAAGTAGAGCCTGGTCTGTGGCAGGTGCTTTGTGAACAGAGGGCCAAAGCAGAAACGTTTTGTCAGAAAAGTGGGTTCACACAGTCCATGGAAAATTTTACCGTAGTTTTGACTCAAAGGAAAAAAAAGCTCACTTAACACCAGTTTGTATGTTTAATTGTTTTTCATTTTCTCAAAGTGTTTTTCAGTCCCATAAGTCAGGAAATATTTTGGTAGTTTCATAACTAATCCAAATACACTGTTTCTCACGTCATGATAAAATGAAGGATTCTGTGATTCCTCAGAAGTTATTAAAACAATGGCTGTCTCACAAGAATGACTTCATTTATCAGTTCTGGACATGAAGTAATTTATCACTTATCTTTCAATTGAAGTATGTCTGTTTTGTTATTTCTAGGAAACAGAAATATGCAGCCTTGTATTTATAGAGGCCCTCCCTCCCTCTCTCTTCCTTCCCTTCCCTTTTCTTTCTTTCTTCCCTTTCTTTTTCCTTCCTTCCTTCCTTCCTTCCAATTATCTTTGTTTCTCAGTAGCACTACTTGCTTTTCAAAGGTTACCCGTACCTTCTGTAGCTTATAATAAAACAAAACAAACAAACAAACAAAAAATCTCCCTGTGTGGTTATGCAAAGCTTTGAAAAATCAACTCTGGGATTCACTTCAGAATGAGAAACAAAACAAATAGCATTAATTTGGAAACTATACCAGCTGGGTTTTTTTTTTTTTTTTTTGGTAATTAAAACTTTCACTGAATTTTTATAGTCTCATAAAATACCTTTCAGAATGATCAAATAAGAGCATAAATGTTCCATTTTAAGCATAAAAACAAAAACACCTTTCTCCTAGCTGTCCTGACTACTCAAACTGAATTACCACCAAATTTCATACAATTACACAATTAAGCTATCAGGTTCAAGTTCCTACCTCCGCAGGCCTTTTTGTCTTCAGACAGCTGGTAGCCTGGGTGACAGGCACACCTGGCCACTCCATTCTCACTCTGACAGATGTGGGCACATCCATTCCCACCTGTGCAGGGGTCCATCTCTAAAAGCAATTAAGCAGTGATAGTTTGCAATTAATTAACTTTGGAAAGATTTACAGAGTGGAAGGCTGGAGAAAGGTAAGGAAGGAACTGGGGCTCTGGGTTCTCACATAAAGACATTGAGGACTCTTGAAAATTCTTTCCCACTTTCAGATAGAATTAACTCATCAGAACATTTCCCATTGTGTAACTTGAACTCCAAAGTTTGAACAAATCTAAACGTGGATCAAGGCCAAAGAACAAGAAGCTTGATTTCACTTTTCCCAAGGCACATTTGCTGCCCAAAGTTAGTCCTCAGAAGCTCTGCCATACACCTTTGCTTTTCCCCCCTCTTTTTCTTACCATCTTTTCTACAACACTGAGCAGCAGAGTCATTCATCCTTAGGAAAATGTTTTTTACCTCCTCTAGATCTCTCTGCCTCACTGCACTAGCGCAGGACCAGCTGGGGAGACATGGGGGAGTCTTAGCTACAGCTGCTCTGGAAATGAAATAAAGAAGTTCAGCTGGCCGGAGGGGAGAGAGGAGGGAATTTCAGGAGAAAAGGGGAAGGGTTTGCAGGAACAAGTATAAAGGACACATGGACAAAAGCAAGGTAGGGGGTGAAAATGGGAGGGGGGTGGGGATGGCTGGGGGGTTGGGCTGGGATGGCAGTACAAGGCAGAAAACTGTACTTGAACAACAATTTAAAAAAAAAGAAGCAGTAGCTCAGCGGGCCTCCTTCTCCCACTCACTTGCTCCTTCCTGTCTTAGTATTAGTTACAGTCTCTGGAAGTCCGGAGTAATGTGAAGTCACATGGCCCGTCAGGTGTATCTCCACACAGAGCTTACCGAATTCATGAGTTAAGTGACTCTGGTCTGACTCTGTGAAGCCAGCCTTATCTACATTCTACACTACCAGGGTAGGAGTGCAGAATTTCTACTCCTGTCTTACCCCACACTTAAAAAAATGCACACAACACAAAGAGCAAGACAATTTATAAAGCTATCCTGTCCCCACATTCTCCCACTTTTAACCCAACTACCACCATGCATAAATGCTTTCATTAGCTTCTTATCAATACTGCCAGCCTATGAAAATATGTTATCTATTTATCTGCCATCTATCTCAGATGCAATAAACACTGTTTTGCTCCTTACTATTATGGTAGGAACAGATTGAGTTCAGTTTGTAGATCAGTTTGGGGAAGTATTACCATTTGAAAAATACTATGTTGTTTGATCCTTGAGCATGAAATGTCTTTCCAGTTATTTCAGGTCTTTAGTCAATTTCAACAATGTTTTACAGTTTTCAGCGTCTAGTTTTTGCATTGTTTTCTTAAATTTGTTCTTATGTGTTTTTAATCATTTTTTGATGGTATTGTAAGTAGAATTGTTTCTTAATTTTACTCTCAGATTGTTCCTTGCTGATATATAGAAACCCACTTGATTTTTATGTGTTCATCTTATTTCCTGAAGCCTTAATGAGTTTTTTATTAGTTCTAACTTTTTTTTTTGTAAGTGGACTCTCTAAGATTTTCTACATACAAGATTATGTCATCTCCAAATAGAAATAATTTAATTTCTCCTTTCTCTTTTGGGTGATTTTTATGCTATTTTCTTGCTGTTTTTGCTCAGGCTAGAACTTCCAGTCCAATGTTGAAGTGCCACGGACATATATTCTTGTCTTTGCTCCTTGTCTTTGTTCAGCTAATCAGATTGAATAAATTCTCTTCTATTTCTAGTTTGCTGAGTTACTTTTATCATAAAAGGGTTTTGATTTTGTCAAGCATTTTTTTCTGCATCTATTGAGATGATAACCTGGATTTGTCCTTTATTTTGTTGATACAGTATATTACATTAATTGATTTTCAGGTGTCGAACCAACCTCGTTTTCCTGAGACACATCCTACTTGAATATAGTGTATATTCTCTACTGTACATTGTTGGATGTGGCTTCCTACTTTTGTGTTGAGGATTTTTACATTTTATTCATATTCATATTAATATCAGTCTATAGGTTTGCAGCTTGTGAAATCCTTGTCTGGCTTTGGTATTAGGGTGACAATGGCCTCATGGAATGAGTTGGGAAGTGTCCTCTCTTTTTCTTAATTTCGAGGGAATTTGTGAAAAATTTACATTAATTCTTCTTAAACTATGTTATTTTGCCATGTGTAATATGCTCCTGTGTATAATGCACACCCATGTTTTTGGCTCAAACTTTCAGGAAAATATCTTTCATTTTAATTTTTAACTCATTTATTTATTTATATTTAGAAACAAAACCAATGATCACATTCCAGGGTATTATTTTGCATATGGATATCTGTATTTTCTAGAGTTACACTTTTAATGCAGAAGCATAAATAAAATAATTAAAAACATTTGTATAGCTACAGAATTAGTACTACCCATGTATAATGCACACCTTTATTTTTCCCTCAAAAATATGGGCAAAAAATTACACATTATACATGGCAAAATATGGTATTTGGAATCATTCATCATTGAAATCATCCGAGCCTGAGGTTTTCTTAATGGGAAATTTTAAAAGTACTAATTTTCTCTGCTTATTATATGTCTAACCAGATATTATATTCCTTTAGAGGTCTCTTTCAATAGTTCTTGTCATTCAGAAATGTATTTAAAATATATTTGTGTAGATTAAAGCAAACATAATAAAATTATATTATTCTGTTTGTTATATATGACAATAGTATGGGACAATGAAATATTAAGAAATTAAAGTATATTATTATAATATTCTAACATTGTAAATAAGAATCATCTTGAAGGTAGACAGTGATAAGTTAATGATACATATTGTAAATCCTAGAGTAACAACATTTATTTATTTATTCATTCATTCATTCATTCATTTATTTCCACTTACCCCTGCCCCCTCCACAGTCACCATACTGTTGCCCCCGCCCAAGTGTCTTTTTTCTTTTTTTGCTCAATCCCTCCATCACCCAACCCTGGAGCACCAAACTATCGTCTACTTTCTATCTATGAGTCTGTGTGTATTTTGTTAATTCAGTTTATTCGTTGTATGAGTGAAATCACACGATACTTGTCTTTCTATGACTGGCTTATTTCACTTAGCATAATATTCTCTAGGTTCATCCATGCTCTCACAATATCAGAAACAGAATTCAACATAAAAATCACCAAAAATTAATTAATATATATTAATATATATTAATATATATAATTAATATATATATATTAATTAATTAATATCTTTAATTAATTAAAGAGAAGGCACCAAAGAAGAAAAAGAAACAAAGTATAGATTAGATAAATAGCAAACAAACAGTATCCTCATAGATTTAAACCTATATAGAAAAATACATTAATTATAAATGTAAACTACTCATAATAAAAGGGAGGGGTTTTAGACTTAAAAAAATACCAAATATAGGATCTCTACAGTAAACTCACTTTATGTAAAAAGAATAAAATATATTTTAAAATATACCATTTTTAAAAAGGATATACTATAATAACAACAAACCACAATATCTGAAGGGGTTATGTTAATTTGACACAAAATTGATTTTAGGCAAAGTTGATTAGTATGAAAAGGGGCATTTCATATTAATATAGGAATAAATTTCTCAAGAAAACACAGTAGTATTCTAAGTGTGTATGTACTGAAAAACAGAGCTTCAAAATACATGAAGCATAAATTGATGTAACCCAGAGAAGTAGACAAGCCCATATGTACAGTTGTATATTTCAATATACATTACTAATAATTCATAAGACAATCAACAAGATAGACTTATACAACTATAACAGCAGTTACGACTCAAACAACTATCAAATAACTTAAATTAATTGACATTTATAACAACTTCAGTCAGTAATTGCAGAATATACATTTTTCAAAAACATTTTACAAGATAGACCATGTTGTGAGCTAAAACCCAAGTCTCAGTGAATATGAAGTGATTATAGACATAGAATATATTTTCTGATCAAAATGCAAGTAACTTAGAATGCAAAATGGCATTTAGAATTTACTCAAATATTTAAAAATTTAACAATGCAATTCTTATATCCACGACTGAAGGAATAAATCCCAAGGCAATTAGAAAGTATTTTAAATTGAATGAAAACATTATTAATATGCATAGAGAAAAACTAAAGAAGTATTTAGAGAAATGTATAATTTAAATGCTTATGTCAGAAAAGTGGTAAGTTATAAAGTTTGGAAACTAAAAACAAAGATCAATTCAACTCAAAATAAATAAAGGGAAAATAATAAAGATAAGATTGTAATCAGTGAAATAAATAAAACAATGGAGACAACCAAGGTGAGAGGTTAGTTTTTGGTAAAGCCAATGGAATTGACCAACCTTTAGCTAAACTGAGTGAGACTAAAGGCAGGGCACACGTTAATAAGGAAATACTGTGAATAATTTTTGCAAATATATTTGACAGTTTATATGAAATAGATAAACACCTTGCAAGGCACAATGTATTACAATGCATTAAGCAGACTCAACAAGTAATGCAAAGCCTAAATAGCCTTATATTAATTTTTAAAATAAATAAAAATTTGTCCTCAAATAAAATGCTAGGACAAGATAGCATGAATTATCTCAAACATTCAAGTAAGAAATCGTACCAATTGTACACAAACTCTTTCAGAAAATAGAAAGCAGAGAATACTTCCAATTCGCTTTACGGAGCCAACATTACTCTGTACCAAAACTAGAAGAAACATTACAAAAAAGAAAACCATAGAAAAATAACCCTAATTAACCTACATGCAGAAATCCCACATAACTTCTTGACTGACAATGCCAAATTTTGACAAGAATAGAGTGCAAGGAACTCACATACATTAGGTGGAAACATAAAGTTAAATAATTCTGGAAGACAATTGGGCAGTATTTTATAAGGTTAAATATGCATTTACTGTATGAGCCAACCATTCTACCCTTAGGTATTTACTTAGTAATAAAATATTATTCAGTAATGAATAGGAATGTGCTACTACTATAAGCAAAACGTGAAGTTCACAAACCTTTTGTTGAGTGAAAGAATACAGACATAAATGATTATATACTAAATTATTCTTTTTATATGACACCTTAGAGAACACAAATATAACATATAGTAACAGAAAACAGATCACTGATTGTTACAATTGAGGGTAAAGTAATTGTCCTGGAAAGAAAATAAGAGAAACATTTAGGGTGATACAAATATTCATATCTTTATTGTAGTAATAGTTGTATGGTGCACTCATTTAAGTGTATAGTAGTAACATTGTTGCATCTTATTGAATATAAATTATACCTTTAAAATGTTGAGTTAAAAACGAGGACTATTTTTGTTTAATAGCTGTGGTTTATATTAAATATAGATTGAAATAACTACTTCATTCTTTCTATGTTCCAATTAATTTTTAGCCCCATTCAAAACAAATACTATACTTTATTGCTTTGTAAATGAAGATTGATGTATTAAAAAAGAGTGTGAATAATTGACAACCTCCTCACTTTCTCTTATGGAAAAGCAGTGGTTACAACCTCACTTATTTCCTGTTCTTCCTGCTCACATCGTCCTTGTTCTGATGAGATGATTGACTGAGATCTTGTTTTTTCCAAGACACACTTGCATCCCCCATGAAATCTTTACCAGTGACCTCAGTGATGGCTGTCCTTAATGAGAGCAGCCCATTTTTCCTCAAATAGCATCCCCTACAACTATAGTTTTAGGAGATGCTACTAGAAGTTATATAATAAAAGTTTCCAACATCAAATAAGCTTGTTAAATAAGGCAAAGTTGTTCTCCACTAAATTTCTCAGAGACTTTAATATGTTATAATGCATTATGGTCATCCAAAAGACGAGATGGTTCTTAAATTTGCCACACTTATTTGGTCATGATTCTCTATTTATTGTAAGCCAACTCAGTAAGTTTCTGTTTTGTAGAACAAATATGGGAAATGATGGATGATGTCATACATTTAATTCTTATGTTATATAAACTTTAAGAGATCAATGACAGAACACATTCTACATCTTTGAATAGATTACAATTCCTTGAAGGCAGGCATCTGACTCATATACCTTGATATCTGTCTATACAGAAGAATCTATACAGAAGGTACTTCTATATAGATTCTATACATCCTCATCTGTCTATATAGAAAGATCTGTGTACAAGGTACTTCATGAACTGTTGTTTGATGGGAAAAGGGTGTAGCTATCAGAAATTTCAGTTTTAGGTATCGGTCTTTCAGTTGTTAGTTACCTTGAATGAAAATAGATGCCCACTAAGAGTCTCTAGCTGCATAGCGGTGAATCAGACCATAACCCTGCCCTCACAGAATGGTATTCTGGTGGGCGAGTAAACAGGCTATGAGTAAAGCAATGGGAAAATATCAGAGTATTGAGAGGGCCGTGAAGGAAATAAACGAGATGATGTGAGACAGTAGCTGAGGAGGAGAGGCTGACTTGAAAAGAGAATTCAGAGCATAGGTTCTCAGGACGCTGAGCTCGAAATGACATAGTGTACTCAAAGAGCAATAGGGACCCTCTTTGGCTGCATGTGGGAGACATTGCGGCCCCTGCTTCAAGATTCTGGAATTTGTTTTAAGTTCAATAGTAAGTCACTGAGGATTTTAAGTGGGTAAGTGGTAGGGTCAAAAGTAAAATTTCCAGGTCTACTGAGTGTTGTTTCAAAAGTCTTTTTCTCTTTATTAAAGGTTATTAAAATACATGTATTTTATTAAGAAAATGCTTCATTTCAAAATGGTCACCCTAAAACCATGTAGGATAAAATCTTTCACTAACTTTGTAAACTTAAATCCTTCAGTATCTGTAATGCTTATACACACTTAAGACATTTCAAATTCAAAAGAAATTGCTGTTTCTTTTTCACTTCCTATGTAACTTGGCGAACATAAATAAGGTAATTTGGATGGATGAGCTGGCATAGATTCCACTAAACATGTTAGTTTAACAGAAGTTTAAAATAATACCTTGCAATTTATCTTGAACAGCTCAAACTCTGTCTGGAAATCATTTTAAGGACTTGATGATTAGTCATGATTTTGAAAAATGTTTAAGTAAAAAAATATGTATTATCAATAAGACTTCAAACCTTATTTGGGTTTTTAAAAATATGATTTAAAAATTCAAATCTGGGTTGTAATTGTAATATGTATCTCAAAAGTGTCTTTGTCATATAATTCTACTATTCAAAGGATGCATTGCATATACAGCCAAAGAGATAGTCTTGAGTTATTTATAAAATTAAATGTCACCTTGCAAACTCTGTGGACCAATTTATACCTCTCAATTTTTAAAGACAATACACTTTTACAATCTTTCCAAGTATGTTATTTTATTATAATCAGTGACACAAATTTCAAATTGAAGCCCAGAAATTTTCTCCCTCAAAGATGCTTTATTACACTTCCTTGGCTTTTCCAGTAACCAGACCTTTGGCCATTAAACACATGATTAAAGATTTCATGGTGAGAAGTCACTTTCTCAAAAACATATGTCAATAACCTCCATGCAAACCCCCATAGGCCCCAGAGCATCTGTTAAAGGTCCTTACTAGTCAGAGTCCCTGATTTCATCTCTCTTCAGGTTCTAACTTTTTGACTTTCAAACATGTTTCAAAGCCAATGATTCTGCTCCTAAGGTTGAGATATCCATATTTAACAAAGCACCCATGGGGCTAAGCAATGCACATCTTCATATATGATGATATAATGACATTTTACCAGGAAACATGTTCTGGCCCCCAAAATATGTACCAAAGAAAAATTATTTGAGTGCATGGTAATAAAAATATCCACTCTAAAATTCCAGCAGCTCTTTAAATTATTGATATTTAAAATACAATGGGCTATTTGTGCAGTAATCATATAACGCGGAGCATGTCTGGAATGTTGGCACTTCTCTTCTCTGACTCAGTTCCTACTCTTCTTTAATACCTTAGGTGTTATTATTGCCTTTGAAAAGCCCTCTCCATCCCATTAGGCTGGCTTATGTGCTATTCACGTGGGTTCACCTTTAACTACTGTGCTGCTACAGTTTCACACTGTCTCTCTCACCAGCCCAGGAGCATCTTGAGGGCAGAGACCTTTAATTTTTGTATCAAAGTACTCCTCATTTCCAATCCCAGTGCCTGACATGTATCAGGAATCTGAAAATGTCCTGTGCATGAAGGAAACGAATGGTAACACAATTAAGTGACAGGATGCTGAGGAAGTTAAGTAAATTTTCTATCTGGTGAAATACCAAATGGCTATTACAAGCCTGCAATAAATAAACTCTCTAAATGAAAATGAGATTTAAACAATCATTTGTTACATGCTTTTTAAAAAGAGACAGAAAACCCCTTAAACCTTTAGATTTTCCTTTTAAGTTTTGCTCATTACTAATATTATGCATTTCATACATTCACTGTATCTGTTCGCGTCCCTCAGCAAGAGAAGTTTTACTTCTAGCCCAGCATTATGGATCCCTTTCATCTAGTCCTAGATAAAATGCAAGAAATCTATTTAGTTCATGGAGAGAAGTGTGGCTGCCTTTGGAGCTTCTACATGCTTAATGAACTGTGCATTCCCTTTACAGACTAATCCAAACCAACTAGAGTGAGGGTCATTATGAGGCTTACAAGGGTGCTCAGACATGAAATGTTCGCAAAGAATCTAACTGGGATTCATAATTGACAGCATCTCAGTTTATGGGGCAGTAAGGGGTAGCCATCAAAGTGCACTATAAGACTGTGTATTGACTGCACGGAGAAACCAACCACGTCTTCCTGGGCTGCTACAGTTTAGTCTAGCTGTCAGTTTGGCAGTTCCTGGGCTGCAAACTGTGGACACTATTGCTTAACATTCATGTCTGGTTCACATCCCAGCAGTGGCAGTTCAACATCTACAATCCTGCTTCCTAACTGCAGCCCAGCCCAGCTCGAGAGCCGATTTCCAACACAATGGCAGTTAGCTCTGACAAGGGGCCTGCCGGTCAAATGCCACATTCTCTGAGGTACTTGGAGGCTGCTTCGTGAAGCATTAATAAATGCAATGAGGAAACCAATGGACAGGAGCTAAACTTTCTCTTGAAAGTTAAATATATAATTTAAGAATTCTATTCCTCAGAATTGCTATAATAATTACTGTCTGGAATATTCATGTTGACATTTAATAGTTTAAACTTTCAAAATGGCATAGAGAAAAGATTGAAGAGACACCAGCGTGGATAGAGCCTGGCTCTGCCAAAGCTAGGTCTGTGACCTTGGGACAGTCATTTGACTTCTTGAAGCCTTAAGACGCTTATCTATAAAAGAAGTGTAATGCCAACTATAGCATTGTTGTGAATATTAACTGAAACAATGTATGCAAAGAAACTAATACTGTACCGGAATATTATAGGTACTCAACACATGTTAGACATTTTAGTGTAAGTATAGTAAAAAGAGAAATTGAAATGATCGCCATAATAATAAGCCAGCATCAGAAAGAGAGATCTTTGAATTTAAGCTATTTGAAGTAAAACAACTGTGAAAGGTATGACATTCCAGAATATTCAGGCTTGTAGGCAGCTAAACCTGGCTGGAGTTGGGGAAATACAGAAGTCTCATGCTGGGAGTTAAAAGACTCGGGACAAACACTAAAGCCAGCCAAGATTTACTAAATTCTTACCATGTGTAGAGTACTGGGGAAAAAAGATAAATAAAGTATTCCCAGTGCCCTTGAGGAGTTTACACGATGTGGGGAGATGAACAAGTATGTACATACAGAAAAAAACACGTAGAAGGAGATGATCAAATATCAGAAAAAGAACTGGAACCAGAAAAGTGTAAGTTGTCAAAATCTGAAGGAAGAAATTTTCGAGAGGAAAGTCAAGAGCAAACTCAGTCAATTGCTGCAGTGCAGACAGTCAACACAAAGGGGTAGCCTTTGAGTGCTTTCCTCACGCTAAGTGGAGTTTCAGGCACTTCTCATGCATTTGTTCAACACATCACTCAAGGGAGAGAAGGACAAGTATTTATTTATTGCATGGTAGCAGGGAACAATGAGATGAATTTGGAAGAGAGGATAGCTCTGAGCTACACTTGGAAATATGTAACAAGTAATAATGCTTATTATTATTATAGACAATTATTAAAATTACGGCTAATATGTATATGTTCTAGGCACTGCTATAAAGGTTTCACATATATTCATAAATTTAATGCACAACAACTCAATAAGGTAGCTATAGTTTTAATCTCCATTTTACAGATAAAGGCAGAAAACACACTCAAGTTCTCAAAGCTAGAAAGTGACAGAATTGGGATGTGTGGAAAAAGACGGCTTCAATCTCAGGTGGCTGAATTCAGGAAGTGTTTCCTAACTCTTACACGGTATTGGAGGAAGAGACCCAGGGCTCTCTCCTCCATGATGGCTTCAGAGATGGGGCTGCTAACAAAGATGTTTTATAAAGGCTGTCATGCCCAGCTGATGAGGGCTTCAGAAAGTAATTGATGAGGAGAGAGAATTAAAGTTGGATGAATGATAATGAACAATGGGGACAGAAAAGGTAAAGGGGAAATGGAGATTTGCTTCCTGGGAGATGGGAAAATGGCATGGAGAAAACACATGAGCATGTACAGGAACTGATTCCTAAATCTCAGCAAGCAAGCAAGGAGAGCCTGCAAGGTGAGGCCTTCGGAAGGTTGACGTGGACGGGGTGTTTGTGGTGTAAGCGTGGGATTTGGTGTCATCAATAAGTCTGAGGTCCACTCCTGACTCTTTCAAGAAACAGCTTTGTGACCCTGCAGTAGAGATGTACTCTTTCTGCTCTAGCTTTCTAACCATTTACTGTGAGTCAGACAACTTATTAAGCCCTTTATGTGCATTATTTTATTTAATCTTCATTCACAACCTTATGACATATGTAGGGCTCTTATGCCCAAATCAGAAATGAGGAAATACCGATGATTTAGATAACTGCTCATTATCACAGAATGAGGGAGCTGGGACTCCACCCCGATCTATCCGACCCCAGAGTTGTGTACACCGTTAGGTTGTACGCCTTCTCTAATAACCTGATGTAACCAATGAGAAAAAAATAGTTTTGAGAATGTTGAACCCAACCCATAATTATGGTGCATAAATAAAGGAAGGCAGGAGGTTGGAAGCAATGGCAGCAGTGGTAACTGGGGATTAGTTATTTGAAATCCAGTATGTGAGCAGCACCGACTCCAAGGACCCAGTGGGAGTGCTGGTTAGGGAAAACTGTTCCCTGAGTTGTGAGCAATTTTTGAGCAATAGTGCTCACAGAGTGGGTGGCCGAGGTCAGGAATGGACAGAAGTAATTTGGGGAGCATTCTGCAACATCAGGTGATTTCAAAAGTGAGGAAAACAATGAAAATAAATCATCATTAATTATGTCTTCCCAGATGTGGAAATTATTTCATACAAACTTTCCTTTTAATGGTGTTGGGGGGATGCTGGAGTTCTGGTTTACAACTTGGGATATGAGACTTTTCAAGGAAATCAAATTTCAAGATACACATTTGCTTGATCTTTTATTTTAATATTTGCTTTGGAAAATGTTAAAGTACAAAAAGTTTAAATTATTTCCAAAGTGTTTCTGCAGATTAATATCTGCCATCAATTATTTTCACATATAAAGGCATTTTAAGACATACCAGTATTGAAAAGAGGCACGGCTGGACATTCTATTAAAGCAACGGTGGATGTGATGGCTTGATGTATTTGCAAAAGGTACAATAGGTCCAGGAAGACCATTTGACCGTAATTTTCCAATATGTCATTTATTCAGCTTCAGATGATCTCTAATTAGCAAAGGATTCTGACAAACATTTCTTTATGGCAAATATCACAAAAATAAGAAACACAGGACATTTTCCAGATCTGGACTAGTTAAGGCCATACTGAGAGAGCCCATATATATGCAGTGTGCCTGCATATGAAAGATTTTGTCAAATTTGAAATCATACGAATGACCTTTTAGACTTCTAAATTATTTCATAATTCTAAGGTCAGAACAGGATTATTAGTTTGTTTCTCACAGGATATACAGTGGCGATGTGATTTTTCTAGAAGTCAAGAAAGGATTTGAATTTAGTGTTGTATTGCCTCCAGTTTTCAGTTTATGTCTGTTAGGTCAGACTGCCTGAAGGTTTAAGTTTGCATAAAAATTAAATGTCATAAATTATGCAATAACCCTTGGATCCTAACAATTTTAAACACTAGAATTTGTTGTAAAGAAATTATCATGAATGGGAGGCAAAGACTTTCCTATTAGAATATTTATTGTAATTTTCTTCAACATAAAATGTGAAAATCTAAGTATCCATCATCAGAAGATTGAAATAGTACAATTATAAAAAGAATGGTATGCTATGCATTATAGAGTCAGCCTAAAAATTCTTGGGTTCCAGAGTTTTAGTACCTGGGTTCAAATCCTGGTTCTGCCACTTCCATGCCATGAGATCTTGGGATAGTTAGCTAAGCTCCACTGTGTTTCATCTCCTCTTTTGTGAGGTGAGGATGATAACATTGCCTACTATATACAATTGCCATGAATTTAAATGAGATAATGCATATAAATTTCCTTTCAGTGATGACTGACATGAAGCTAATTCTAAATAAATATTACAGTGCAGTCATTAAAAAATATAGTACAGCCCTGATTGGTGTGGCTCAGTTGGCCTGATCAGTTGGGCATTGTCCTGCAAAGCAAAGGGTCACTGGGTTTGCTTCCTGGTCAGGACATATGCCTGGGTTATGGGTTCAGTGCTGATCAGGGGTCAGGATGCTTACAAGAGGCAGCTATTCTTACGAGAGGCAACTAATTGATGTTTCTCTCCCTCCCTTTCTCTCTCCCTTCCCCTCTCTCTAAAGATTTTTAAAAAAATTGTACTTGAACAATAAAAAAAGAGAGAAAAAATAAAAAATATGGTAGAAAATTAGATTACGATATTAAATAATTATAAAATATTTTCACAAAACAAATTATTAAATATAAGATACGGTGTAATCCTATTTCATAATGGAATGTTCATGTAGGCAAATAAAATACTTGTATACACAAATTTGAAAAATGTTACTTCTATATGGTGTTATGAGCTGTTTCTATTATTTCTCTTTTGTAATATGTTATTATTATTCGCTCGTTCCAAGTTTCCTCTAGTGAACAAGCATTGCTTTTATAATAGAAAGTGTAAGGCCATAAAAGTAAAATAAACCCCACATACACATCGACCCACGGCAAAGTTAAAAGGACTTCTGTAGAAGTTGCTGTTATCAGTACGTCAATAGTTCCTGAGGAAGGAGATGCTATGACACCAAAAGATGGCAGGGAGAGGAGAGGTGCAAGAGGGAGTAGGTGGACTCAGTGCAAAGTAAAAGAATTTGGAACTGATGACAGTAGAACCAAAAAGTCAATGTCTGCTGAGAACACAAATGGTACGATTTCAACCTTAAGACCACTGCCACTGAAGCAGGAAATAATTATTTGTAATGATCTGGAAATCGGGTGATTTTCTTTGAGTTAAATATCTCAAAGTTAAATATCTCATTGAGTTAGGGCAATGATTAAATTCTTAAATGTTTTTATGCATCCTTTGGGGTCATTTTTATTTCTAGTTCAGTTTCAGATGTCATTCTGGGGTCTGGGCAGGTCCATTTCCACAGTGAAAGGCAGTGGAACCCAATCTTGGAAGGATGTCTGAGCTAAGGCCTGTCACTGACATCTTACTTTGCATATATACACCCATCTCCATGGTGATTTTGATCAATGTCTGTCTCTTCCCCTTGATTCTTTGGTCTTATTTTTCCGTACTTCCGGTCTCTAGCACAGTCCCTGGTCCAAAGGAGGCACTCACTGAACAGTCATTGAATAAATGAACAAGTGGATGAATTTAAACTAGTTATTTAATCTCTCCAAGATTCAATTAATTGCTCAGTTGTAAATTTAGAATGACTAGGTTGCAAATCTTTTAAGGCTACTATAACTCTTTTCAAATAAAGTCCTCCATCGAAGCCTAATATACAATGTGTTTAAAAGTAAAGTTTCTCTGATTAAATAGTGACTAAAAAACGTGGAGCAGCTACATACCTGCATTGTCCTCTCCCCCACACACAAAAATGCACACACCCAGCATCTTCCTCAAGCGGCTTTCTTCAAACTCTTCCACCTCTTAAATTTAAGCAAGTTGCTACGAGCATTTAATTCAAAAACTACTAAAATAGAGAAACTCTAAAATTCTTTCTGTCTCTGAGACTGGGTCTCGACAAAGTCTGCTCAGCTGTTCTCTCTACTCTCCAACTGCTCAACCAATTAGCAAATTATACTGAATTTTAAAAAATTCAGCACATTAGCCCATTTCTCTTATACCTCGGTTTGCAATTCCAGAAGAGTGAGCATGATTTATTGATGTTCTCAGGCACGCCATGGAGTTATACCCGAGCTCTCTCTTCAGCCCTACTTGCCTCATCCCTATTTAACTTGCAATGGGCCTTCCATGTGGATATCCCCTGTGCCTCCCTCCTCCTCATCATCTTAAACTCAGCAGTCCAATAGCCTTTTCCCGATCAGCCTCCCTGTCATCACAATGATATTGCTCATTCCTGACTCCAAATCGGAAACCCTGAAATGCTCTTCTCTGTCTTTAATCTCTCACATCCTCTAGTTTCTTCCTCAACTCAGTTATAAGTCTTCTTGTTGTCTGCTGAACTTTATTTCTTCATACCTGAACCATTGTGACAAATTAATCATCAAAGTGATTTTCCTAAAATAGCAACATATTATATTACTTCCAAGCCAATGATAGGTTATAAATTCCCTTAATTTTTTCTACATTGAATCTGAACTCAACCTTACTTCTAGGCTTCCTAAAGTCAGATTCTTCTACAGGCCTTATAAAATGTTTACATTTACAAACTACAACTTTATAAAATTATTTTTGTCTATTCACATGCAAGATAAATGGGAATGACAGTACCTTGTGTTAGTAGATAGGAAAGAACTAGCCCTTTTTTACACACCTGGAAATGTAAAGTCATTCCCCTTCTTGAAGATATATTAGTAAATTGTTTCAAAAGTCTACAGAATATACATACTTTACGCTCAATAATTCTACATTTAGAAATTTATCCTAAGGAAATAATATGACAAATGTCCAAAGATTACACACCAGGAAGTTGGTTGAAGTTTCCATCCATCAGGGACTCATCAAATAAACTGTGGTGATTGTGATATTGTGATCTAACAAGAAATATATATTTTGTCTTAATTCTCTGGCTCCTGGCCCCAAGAACTGCTAAAATTCTTAGAATTGCTGGAGTGATAGGAATAAGAGGAGCATCTTTTGTTATTCATAATAAGTTCCTTTCAATCACACCTGGCTTATACTGGTTTATACTAATGAGGCTGCTCTTGCTGGGTTCCTAGATAGCTTCTATTAATGGAGAGAATTTTAGGACAAGTTGATAAGGAGAAACTGAGGCACCACAAAGGGTTAAATCAGTGATAACACAGAAAACATTTGCAATCTAGAGAAAAGAGAAACCCTCTTCTGTTTGTCTTCTTACTTTTTATTCCAAACCACTAGGAATGAGCAGATAAAATGCCTGCTTCACAAAAAGTTGGAACTACTTTGCTAGGAAGGTAGTCAAGCCTTACACACAGCTCTTGGAAGCCAGTGTATTTGTGTGGATTGGAGGCCAGTGTGTGGGACTATCACTCACAAGTCTTTACCTCTGACACCAGAAGGCGGCTGCACACCTTTAGTGTTGGCCTCCCTTATGTATCTCTAACCTTGATTTTTTTTTACATCCCTTAAAATTGTTGCTGGTCTCTAAGACTTCATGCTTTAAAAATCACAGCCTTGCTGCTTTCTCTCCACTGCCTCGAACAGTGACATATTGTCAGCAAACTCACAAGCCCTGGTTTTGAGTTCTGCAAATGCTTTCACAGCTGACACATACCTTTTTGTGGGTGGTTCTGGTTAAACACATAGGTGAACCATGAATTGTCCCACAGGAAGATTAACATTTTCTAAATTCAACTCCTTTGACACCATTGTATGATTTTGGACTTATTTTAAAAATAGGACAGATCAATGTGATTAAATCAATAAAATCTCAACCATAGGATTTCATAACTGGAAACGGAAGTGAAGGTAATTTAAATAATCCCAATATCTTTTGATGGAAAAATATATATAACAGCAAATTCCCAAATACTAACTTGAAATGGAGAATTAAAGGACGCTAAGAGAGTCGAATCAGGCATTGTGAAACGGCTCCACGTCCCTGTCCGGTCTCATTCAGTATTCCCTGATCTATCTCTGGGAAAAGAGGTGCTGCCATTGAAAATTCAGTTTACAGCTGAATGAGGCTGTCAACTAAGTTTACAGTAAATACCTTCCTGCCATGCCTCCTGCCAAACAAAATGAGGTGATCCATAAATGCATGCTGAACTAATAAAGGACGGTCCATCTTCTGTTGGACTAGGATTAGATGACTGTCCACAGAGAATCTGCTTATGTCAACACAGAACTTCATTAAGTGGAGTAATTGCTAATGTCAATAGTTGCTGGAAGGCAGCTTTTCTTTGGGATTATTGGGTTTTCCTACTAAGCATACCAGGATACTAGAAGAAAACAATGTTGTGTCCCTGATGGCATCCCAAGTGTAAAAAAATCAGAGTTCCAGAAGTTCAGTACATCACTCTCTAGCACATCAAGTCTTAGTTCACCCACATAATTCAAAAAGCAAAAAAAAAAAAAAAACCCTTCATTATAATTATCTTTCTTCTACTTCTTACCAAAATTACCAGTTGTTACTTACTTATTTCTGGCAGACTTCATATAGGTGATGAACATTATCCATCACAAAACTATGAACTTGTACTTGTAAATTCACACCCACCTCCTCTGATGCTCAGCAGAATGGCCTCTGTCTTTTGCTACTGGTCCCACTGAATGACAGTGGTAGAATAATGCACAACTAGAACATGCACAGTTGCTCAGACAAGCCAATTTCAGTTACGAGGGACGCTGTTCTTTGTCAACTGTATTAAAATATCTAGGGTATTTTTCCTTTCAGTATATAATGGAGTTTTAGCCTTGTCTCACTACTTTGCAGTGTTAAACTCAATCCCAATTGATCTGCCTAGTCTTTTGCTCAGGAAAGTAAATTCTAGGGTGAATGAAAATTTTTCATTCTTTTGCATAAATTCAAGTGGTGACAAATATCCCTAATGAAGCAACCCGCAGAGTATGTAGACTAAAGGGAGTTCATGTCTTTGATAATGAGAAGGCTTGGAGACTTAGGGACAGAGCAGCAGTGATACAGTACTGCAATCCTAAGGGGGCTTAGTTGGTAAGGAGAGTTTCGTGGCCAGGTTGGACATAGGCTCACTAGGAGGCCAAAAGAGGAGAAAACACTGGGCAGTTAGGCAAAGAAAAAACCCAAAAGCCTAAATCCGAGGAAAAAACTGTAACCATCTTGGAAATAAGCAGTGCTGGTCCCAGAATTTCTATACACAAGGATCTCAGGAAAAAAGCATTCTGTTTGGGACAGAATGGAATCGTGAAGCTGCATTTCAGAGAAGCAAACACATTTTTTATATTTAGATTGTATGCTAAAGGTCAATAAGAATATCAAAATTTTAAAGGATGATTTTCCTTACATTTTACTATTGCCCACATTAAAGAAGACAGTTATTATTTGGGGGCCCAATTGGGGAACAGAAGAAAATTACGGGAGGAAGTTAGATCCTCCCCTCAACAGCCCTACTGAATAAGTTGAGGTTAGCATGACAAGGGTGTTTTCAGAGAATTTTAATTAAATAAACAAAAATAAAAAGACTAGATGTGCTTTTTATCAAAAACACTACTGTGAATATATATGGGTTTTTTCCCTATTGTATCTGCAGATCATTTTTCGTGATGTACAGCAACAAGACACACAGTGGAGAATAAAAGTCCTCACCAATCCTGCTTAGTTTGTGCATTTAAGCCACTCATTTGGGATTTCTCATGAACTCAATGGGATGCTTAACATCATTGTAAATTCTTGATTCTGTCACAGCTCATCGCAAAGTATCACATTGCTATAGTTGGCTGCCCTCTCTTAAAAGTGAGTGAATATGAACCAAGAGCTGCAAATAGTTTCAGAGACAAAAAAAAAAAAGGCAACAGCTGTTTATGGAAAGCAATGTGTGAAGTAGATTGTAGGGGGGAAATGATTGTTTTAAATGCACAACCTTGCAAAATGGTGCATGGTGCTGGAAAAAGGAACATGTTGTTCCACTGCAGCAGGTAATATGTGCTCTCCGTGACTTCCTCTCGCAGTGTTTGCCATCTCTTTTCAGCTGGAGGTGTGGGAGGCCGGTAGTGTTCATTAGTGATCTGAATACGCTCTGGTTCATAGCCCCCATTGTTAACAGAGCAAGAGCTGACAGCTTGAATGCTGGAAGAGGCAAGAAACAAAACAGATGTCAAAAAATCCTTTGCTTGTTTGGGCATAACTAGCACGCTGAGGAATCAATTGGCAAAGGAAGTCTATTTCTGTCTACTTCCTACCTACTCCTGAGGGTCTTTGGCTAATACATGAGCATTTGGATATGTTCCCTCTCCTCCAAAGAAAACTATCATGTATATATCAGTCCCAAATTCAAGACAAACCACACTATTATTCCCTACAACATTCTCTTTCTAATAAGATGCATTTCTTCCTTTAGTGACAGGGCTTCTCACATTTGGAGGACAATATCCTTTCAGGGAGTCAGAGTAATGAGAAGAAAATTTCCAGCTGCTGCTGCAATTCATAGCACATACATGCCCACTACAGATATGAAAGAAAAATAAACCCTGTATAAAGGGTCTTTATACTGCTTTATTGGGAACGGGTTTTTTTAATGTTAAAAACAAGTTTCTAATTTTATTTTATCTTCACCTAGCTCATAGTAGGGTGTCTTGCACACACTGATCATTTAACAATTTCTGCTAAATGATCATCCAGGTACGTGGAAGTTGAAAAGCTATGTTGGGGATTGGAAATGAGTGTAATCAAATTTCTGAGACCAATCCTGAATTAGAGATAATAATAGAGAACTATTCCAGGATAAAAATGTGCACTCTTCTGCTTTCACCTACATCGACTCTGTGAGCTCCACAAAGGCAATGGCCATGCCAGTCCTCCTCGCTGTGACACCACTGCCTAGCACAAAGCATGGGTTGTGTTCATTCATGAGCCAGCTTTGTGGGTGTTAGACTCACACAATGGCAAAGAGGCCCCACATTTGGTTGAATGCTTGGCCATCATCATGTTGAAATTCTTAATACTTTTTGGACAAGGTACCCCACCTTCTCCATTTTGTATTTGTCCCTGCAAATTAGGTAGCCAGCACTTCACTTGGCACCTGTGTAAATGAATAAAAACAAATAAGCATAAATAATGACTGAGTAGCTTTTTAATTTTATGAGTTCCAAACTTTTCAACTGTGTTTAACACTTTTTCATATTTTCTTATCACATTGCAAAGTATTCTAGATGTGACTTGTAAAGAAATCAAAAGCTAATGAGTTGAAACAGAAAAGAAATGATTTTTTTCCTCCAACGCTCAATACATATTTACTTATGCTGCATCAGGTGTTCAGGCTGAAATAGAATATATAGAAAATTGTAAAAAAACCATAAAGCTAAATCATTGTTTTTAAAAATTGACTCTAGGGAAAGGAAGAGGGGACAAAAAGAGAAAAGAGTGTGACATTTTCAAATTGCATTTAAAATTTGTCAAATGACAAAAATGCATAAACTTATAGTCAGAAGTGAAGAACTATAGATGTGTCCATGTAAGCAAAAAAGCTGTAAAAATTTAAGTAGGTAAGATACTCATTTCCTCCTGTATCAATAATCTGTTGACTCTGGTAGGTTAGCTCAACTCAGCAGTAAACCATACAGATAAAACTAGAATAATTTAGGCAATGTGTTTTTTACATAAGTGAGGCTGATTGATAAAAAGAATACTATGTAGAGTAAAAGAACTGGTATGTAAAAGAACTTACACTTAATGTATTACAAAAAAGCATAAATCATCAAAGGTGAGAAGGATCACTCAAAAAGGTGCTAGGACAATTGTTGAACACACATAATTTAAGTTCTTGCCTTATGCCACATACCAAAGTAAATTCCAAATGGATTAAACATTTAAGTTTAACAAAATAAAGTTATAAAACTCTTAAATAAAACTATCTGAATCTACCTAGAAGCTAGGTAAAAGACTTCTAAAACTTGAATATGAAGAGAAATGTAAAAGATAAACATAAGTACATTGTGCTATATAAAATTTAAAGATATATTAAGGAACAAATATTAAAAATATGAAAAAATGTTTGTAACATGACAAGATGAAAAGAAATTACTGATATATTATCTATATTGAAAAACGGAAAAAATAAATGAAGTATGCAGGTAATTCAAAAAGAAAAAAATGCATATTGTTAATAGACATCAAAAAATACAAGTTATGATCTCACCTTTAATAGGAACCTAAACAACAAGACAAACAAGCAAAATATAACCAAAGACATTGAAATAGAAAACAGGCTGACAGTCACCAGAGAGGAGAGGGGAGGGAATTTCAGGGAAAAAGGAACACATATAAAGGACACATGGACAAAAACTGAGGGGTGTGGAAATGGGAGGGAGGTGGGGAGCACTGTGGGGGAGTGGACTGGGATGGGAGTAAAAGACAGAAAACTGTACTTGAACAACGATTAAAATAAAAATTAAAAAAGTACAAGTTATAGTAATAATAAAGTGCCATTTTAAACCCATGTGATAAATACTATAGTGTGTTCCCCAGATTTCATTTTGGGACTGAAACAATAATTCCTTCAGCTACTGGGAGTATTGGCAACTGACAGATTCCAGCTGAGTCCTTTTCTAGAAGTGTCATTAGCTGAAGAGAGGCACCATGTTCAAGGTCACATCCCCTGCATCTTATGACAGCTCCAGTGCAAGAGTACAAAGTCCTACCACCTTGTACAAAGATGAGGCCATCTGAAAAGCTATTCTAACTGTGAAGTTTCCACAGAATTAGCTGAGGCCAGTTGCAACTGCCTCTCAGCTCAACTCACCCATCTGCCCAAGTCCACTTCGGTCACCCCTTGCACACATTGTTCTCAAGAGCACCCTTCAATAAACACCCTGTATGCACATCTCTGAGTCTGTGTCTCCAAGAGCCCTACCTAGGACGGCTGGCAATGGGAGTGGTGTGACAGAAATCTAGAACTGTAACAACAAGAAAGATGCTGAGCAGGAGTTTCCATCTCAAGACCCACTGCAGTGGTAGGGACAATAGGCCATTGCACTAACCTTGCTCTTGCAAATTTTCCTGGAAAAAAAAGCAGCCAGAATCCAGAAGGGGTTCTTCCCACCAATTATTATACAAAGCAGGTAGGTCCGAGTGGGACAAGGCATAAACTGCAGCAGCTTCTCTGGCAACACCACCCACTTTTTCCCTTCAGAACCACACTCATTCCTCAGCTGCTGGTCCTGTTGGCGGCATGCAGCGCATGGCCAAGGCCTTCTCCAGAACAGTTGTCCTCATCTGAACAGAGTGTTGCCGGAGAAGCCTGCAGTTTGTTAAAAGGGTACCAAGTTTCCATACCTTGCCTCAAGACTGGGCTGTTTTGAAGAAACATTCCAGGTCTCGAGATCCCTGTAAAGATCTGTAGAATCCTTGTTGAAATGTCATTGCTGCTCAGCCATATAGAAGGTCAGAAGTGTTCCTCTGTGTGAACAGTTGCTTGGATGTCCCAGCTAGAAAATTTGTGTTTAGTGCCCTTCTGCAAAGAATTGCTTCTGCGCTAGCTCTGGGCCCTTGAGGAGAATGCCCTGTCAGGCACCACCTACGTTAGGGCGGTTGAAGGGTGGCACTGTTAGGATTCAGGCACTGGGATCTCTGATCACTCTTTCCCCTGGAGTCCCCTGCTTTCCAACTGTTAACACTTCAGGGAACTGAGGAACAGCCACTTCTGCTGAGAATGGAGGGCAGGGTGTCCTAACTCAAAAGCTCTTAAGACCAAACAGATGACTGACTGATTGATACATAGAGAGCAATAGGGCTACAAGTATATTGATCTCTGTTAGATTTGTCTCTCATTCTGATCCAAAGATTTTTGGGGTCCTCAGTACCCAAGTTTCCACGTAGTGCAATAAAAATATTGACACTGGTTAACTCTGGTGTTGGTGACTTTATAAAAACTTTTTTACATGTTTTTCATTTATATGTTCTAAATTGTTATAAACACATATTACTTTTATACTCAGAAAAATTATGACAACATATTTGCAACAGGATAACAAAAATTGTTATACTTGTTTTATAAACTATATATATTTTTAAAATATGAAATACACAATTATTTTTAGGAGACTTTTTTTGATTTCTCCACAGAAACATTTTTTTATTGTTGTTCAAGTACAGTTGTCTCAATTTTCCTGCCACCACTTTTTCCCACCCTACCTGTCCCCACCTCCCACCCTTTATATGTGATGCCTGATGACCCTTCCCCTTCTTTCCCCCATTATTTCCCTCCCCCTTCCCCTGTGTTTATTGTCAGTTTGTTCTTTATTTCAATGTCTCTGGTTATATTTTGCTTGCTTGTTTTGTTGATTAGGTTCCACTTATAGGTGAGATCATATGGTGTTTGTCTTTCACCATTCAGCTTATTCACTCAGCATAATGCTCTCCAGTTCTATCAGTGCTGCCATGAAGGGTAGGAGCTCCTTCTTGCTTTGTGCTGCTTAGTGTTTCTTTGTGTAATTGTGCCACAGTCTTTTGATCCACTCATTTACTGATGGTCACTTAGGCTGTTTCCAGCACTTGGCTATTGTAAATTGTGCTGCTATGAACATTGGGGTGCATAAGTTCTTTTGAATTGGTGTTTCAGGATTCTTACAGTATAATCCCAGCAGTGGAATTGCCTGATCAAAAGGCAGTTCCATTTTTAATTTTTGGAGGAAATTCCATACTGTTTTACACAGTGGCTACCCAGTCTGCACTCCCACCAACAGTGAA